>CATQIW010000086.1:0-62210 GCA_958295665.1 Tipula vernalis | reverse complement strand
TGATACCTCAAATGATAGGTCTCGCGACGTGTAATGGTTATGCCAAACCGCGTTAAAATTGGTTGATTATTTCCATACATTTCACAGAAAAATCGATTCGAAGAAAATCACCTTACTATAGCTCAGCCGATTCAGAGCTGTAAAACTCCAAAATCTGCAATTGCGCTCCGATTGCGGTTCTTGATACCTCAAATGATAGGTCTCGGGACTTGTAATTGTTATGCCAAGCGGCGTTAAAATTGGTTGATTATTTCCACACATTTCACAGAAAAATCGATTCGAAGAAAATCACCTTACTATAGCTCAACCGATTCAGAGCTGTAAAACTCCAAAATCTGCAATTGTGCTCCGATTGCGGTTCTTGATACCTTAAATGATAGGTCAGGAGACCTGTAATTGCTATACCATACATTTCGAAGAAAGTTCGATTCGAAGAAAATCACCTTACTATAGCTCAGCCGATTCAGAGCTGTAAAAATCCGAAATCTGCAATTGTGCTCCGATTGCGGTTCTTGATACCTCAAATGATAGGTCTCGGGACTTGTAATTGTTATGCCAAACGGCGTTAAAATTGGTTGATTATTTCCATACATTTCACAGAAAAATCGATTCGAAGAAAATCACCTTACTATAGCTCAACCGATTCAGAGCTGTAAAACTCCAAAATCTGCAATTGTGCTCCGATTGCGGTTCTTGATACCTTAAATGATAGGTCAGGAGACCTGTAATTGCTATACCATACATTTCGAAGAAAGTTCGATTCGAAGAAAATCACCTTACTATAGCTCAGCCGATTCAGAGCTGTACAAATCCGAAATCTGCAATTGTGCTCCGATTGCGGTTCTTGATACCTCAAATGATAGGTCTCGCGACGTGTAATTGTTATGCCAAACCGCGTTAAAATTGGTTGATTATTTCCATACATTTCACAGAAAAATCGATTCGAAGAAAATCACCTTACTATAGCTCAGCCGATTCAGAGCTGTAAAACTCCAAAATCTGCAATTGTGCTCCGATTGCGGTTCTTGATACCTTAAATGATAGGTCAGGAGACCTGTAATTGCTATACCATACATTTCGAAGAAAGTTCGATTCGAAGAAAATCACCTTACTATAGCTCAGCCGATTCAGAGCTGTAAAAATCCGAAATCTGCAATTGTGCTCCGATTGCGGTTCTTGATACCTCAAATGATAGGTCTCGGGACTTGTAATTGTTATGCCAAACGGCGTTAAAATTGGTTGATTATTTCCATACATTTCACAGAAAAATCGATTCGAAGAAAATCACCTTACTATAGCTCAGCCGATTCAGAGCTGTAAAACTCCAAAATCTGCAATTGTGCTCCGATTGCGGTTCTTGATACCTTAAATGATAGGTCAGGAGACCTGTAATTGCTATACCATACATTTCGAAGAAAGTTCGATTCGAAGAAAATCACCTTACTATAGCTCAGCCGATTCAGAGCTGTAAAAATCCGAAATCTGCAATTGTGCTCCGATTGCGGTTCTTGATACCTCAAATGATAGGTCTCGCGACGTGTAATTGTTATGCCAAACCGCGTTAAAATTGGTTGATTATTTCCATACATTTCACAGAAAAATCGATTCGAAGAAAATCACCTTACTATAGCTCAGCCGATTCAGAGCTGTAAAACTCCAAAATCTGCAATTGTGCTCCGATTGCGGTTCTTGATACCTTAAATGATAGGTCAGGAGACCTGTAATTGCTATACCATACATTTCGAAGAAAGTTCGATTCGAAGAAAATCACCTTACTATAGCTCAGCCGATTCAGAGCTGTAAAACTCCAAAATCTGCAATTGTGCTCCGATTGCGGTTCTTGATACCTCAAATGATAGGTCTCGGGACTTGTAATTGTTATGCCAAACGGCGTTAAAATTGGTTGATTATTTCCATACATTTCACAGAAAAATCGATTCGAAGAAAATCACCTTACTATAGCTCAACCGATTCAGAGCTGTAAAACTCCAAAATCTGCAATTGTGCTCCGATTGCGGTTCTTGATACCTCAAATGATAGGTCTCGGGACGTGTAATTGTTATGCCAAACGGCGTTAAAATTGGTTGATTATTTCCATACATTTCACAGAAAAATCGATTCGAAGAAAATCACCTTACTATAGCTCAGCCGATTCAGAGCTGTAAAAATCCGAAATCTGCAATTGTGCTCCGATTGCGGTTCTTGATACCTTAAATGATAGGTCAGGAGACCTGTAATTGCTATACCATACATTTCGAAGAAAGTTCGATTCGAAGAAAATCACCTTACTATAGCTCAGCCGATTCAGAGCTGTACAAATCCGAAATCTGCAATTGTGCTCCGATTGCGGTTCTTGATACCTCAAATGATAGGTCTCGCGACGTGTAATTGTTATGCCAAACCGCGTTAAAATTGGTTGATTATTTCCATACATTTCACAGAAAAATCGATTCGAAGAAAATCACCTTACTATAGCTCAGCCGATTCAGAGCTGTAAAACTCCAAAATCTGCAATTGCGCTCCGATTACGGTTCTTGATACCTCAAATGATAGGTCTCGGGACTTGTAATTGTTATGCCAAGCGGCGTTAAAATTGGTTGATTATTTCCATACATTTCACAGAAAAATCGATTCGAAGAAAATCACCTTACTATAGCTCAACCGATTCAGAGCTGTAAAACTCCAAAATCTGCAATTGTGCTCCGATTGCGGTTCTTGATACCTTAAATGATAGGTCAGGAGACCTGTAATTGCTATACCATACATTTCGAAGAAAGTTCGATTCGAAGAAAATCACCTTACTATAGCTCAGCCGATTCAGAGCTGTAAAAATCCGAAATCTGCAATTGTGCTCCGATTGCGGTTCTTGATACCTCAAATGATAGGTCTCGGGACTTGTAATTGTTATGCCAAACGGCGTTAAAATTGGTTGATTATTTCCATACATTTCACAGAAAAATCGATTCGAAGAAAATCACCTTACTATAGCTCAACCGATTCAGAGCTGTAAAACTCCAAAATCTGCAATTGTGCTCCGATTGCGGTTCTTGATACCTTAAATGATAGGTCAGGAGACCTGTAATTGCTATACCATACATTTCGAAGAAAGTTCGATTCGAAGAAAATCACCTTACTATAGCTCAGCCGATTCAGAGCTGTACAAATCCGAAATCTGCAATTGTGCTCCGATTGCGGTTCTTGATACCTCAAATGATAGGTCTCGCGACGTGTAATTGTTATGCCAAACCGCGTTAAAATTGGTTGATTATTTCCATACATTTCACAGAAAAATCGATTCGAAGAAAATCACCTTACTATAGCTCAGCCGATTCAGAGCTGTAAAACTCCAAAATCTGCAATTGCGCTCCGATTGCGGTTCTTGATACCTCAAATGATAGGTCTCGGGACTTGTAATTGTTATGCCAAGCGGCGTTAAAATTGGTTGATTATTTCCATACATTTCACAGAAAAATCGATTCGAAGAAAATCACCTTACTATAGCTCAACCGATTCAGAGCTGTAAAACTCCAAAATCTGCAATTGTGCTCCGATTGCGGTTCTTGATACCTTAAATGATAGGTCAGGAGACCTGTAATTGCTATACCATACATTTCGAAGAAAGTTCGATTCGAAGAAAATCACCTTACTATAGCTCAGCCGATTCAGAGCTGTAAAACTCCAAAATCTGCAATTGTGCTCCGATTGCGGTTCTTGATACCTCAAATGATAGGTCTCGGGACTTGTAATTGTTATGCCAAACGGCGTTAAAATTGGTTGATTATTTCCATACATTTCACAGAAAAATCGATTCGAAGAAAATCACCTTACTATAGCTCAACCGATTCAGAGCTGTAAAACTCCAAAATCTGCAATTGTGCTCCGATTGCGGTTCTTGATACCTCAAATGATAGGTCTCGGGACGTGTAATTGTTATGCCAAACGGCGTTAAAATTGGTTGATTATTTCCATACATTTCACAGAAAAATCGATTCGAAGAAAATCACCTTACTATAGCTCAACCGATTCAGAGCTGTAAAACTCCAAAATCTGCAATTGTGCTCCGATTGCGGTTCTTGATACCTTAAATGATAGGTCAGGAGACCTGTAATTGCTATACCATACATTTCGAAGAAAGTTCGATTCGAAGAAAATCACCTTACTATAGCTCAGCCGATTCAGAGCTGTAAAAATCCGAAATCTGCAATTGTGCTCCGATTGCGGTTCTTGATACCTCAAATGATAGGTCTCGCGACGTGTAATTGTTATGCAAAACCGCGTTAATATTGGTTGATTATTTCCATACATTTCACAGAAAAATCGATTCGAAGAAAATCACCTTACTATAGCTCAGCCGATTCAGAGCTGTAAAACTCCAAAATCTGCAATTGTGCTCCGATTGCGGTTCTTGATACCTTAAATGATAGGTCAGGAGACCTGTAATTGCTATACCATACATTTCGAAGAAAGTTCGATTCGAAGAAAATCACCTTACTATAGCTCAGCCGATTCAGAGCTGTAAAACTCCAAAATCTGCAATTGTGCTCCGATTGCGGTTCTTGATACCTCAAATGATAGGTCTCGGGACTTGTAATTGTTATGCCAAACGGCGTTAAAATTGGTTGATTATTTCCATACATTTCACAGAAAAATCGATTCGAAGAAAATCACCTTACTATAGCTCAACCGATTCAGAGCTGTACAAATCCGAAATCTGCAATTGTGCTCCGATTGCGGTTCTTGATACCTCAAATGATAGGTCTCGCGACGTGTAATTGTTATGCCAAACCGCGTTAAAATTGGTTGATTATTTCCATACATTTCACAGAAAAATCGATTCGAAGAAAATCACCTTACTATAGCTCAGCCGATTCAGAGCTGTAAAACTCCAAAATCTGCAATTGCGCTCCGATTGCGGTTCTTGATACCTCAAATGATAGGTCTCGGGACTTGTAATTGTTATGCCAAGCGGCGTTAAAATTGGTTGATTATTTCCATACATTTCACAGAAAAATCGATTCGAAGAAAATCACCTTACTATAGCTCAACCGATTCAGAGCTGTAAAACTCCAAAATCTGCAATTGTGCTCCGATTGCGGTTCTTGATACCTTAAATGATAGGTCAGGAGACCTGTAATTGCTATACCATACATTTCGAAGAAAGTTCGATTCGAAGAAAATCACCTTACTATAGCTCAGCCGATTCAGAGCTGTAAAAATCCGAAATCTGCAATTGTGCTCCGATTGCGGTTCTTGATACCTCAAATGATAGGTCTCGGGACTTGTAATTGTTATGCCAAACGGCGTTAAAATTGGTTGATTATTTCCATACATTTCACAGAAAAATCGATTCGAAGAAAATCACCTTACTATAGCTCAACCGATTCAGAGCTGTAAAACTCCAAAATCTGCAATTGTGCTCCGATTGCGGTTCTTGATACCTTAAATGATAGGTCAGGAGACCTGTAATTGCTATACCATACATTTCGAAGAAAGTTCGATTCGACGAAAATCACCTTACTATAGCTCAGCCGATTCAGAGCTGTACAAATCCGAAATCTGCAATTGTGCTCCGATTGCGGTTCTTGATACCTCAAATGATAGGTCTCGCGACGTGTAATTGTTATGCCAAACGGCGTTAAAATTGGTTGATTATTTCCATACATTTCACAGAAAAATCGATTCGAAGAAAATCACCTTACTATAGCTCAGCCGATTCAGAGCTGTAAAAATCCGAAATCTGCAATTGTGCTCCGATTGCGGTTCTTGATACCTTAAATGATAGGTCAGGAGACCTGTAATTGCTATACCATACATTTCGAAGAAAGTTCGATTCGAAGAAAATCACCTTACTATAGCTCAGCCGATTCAGAGCTGTACAAATCCGAAATCTGCAATTGTGCTCCGATTGCGGTTCTTGATACCTCAAATGATAGGTCTCGCGACGTGTAATTGTTATGCCAAACCGCGTTAAAATTGGTTGATTATTTCCATACATTTCACAGAAAAATCGATTCGAAGAAAATCACCTTACTATAGCTCAGCCGATTCAGAGCTGTAAAACTCCAAAATCTGCAATTGCGCTCCGATTGCGGTTCTTGATACCTCAAATGATAGGTCTCGGGACTTGTAATTGTTATGCCAAGCGGCGTTAAAATTGGTTGATTATTTCCATACATTTCACAGAAAAATCGATTCGAAGAAAATCACCTTACTATAGCTCAACCGATTCAGAGCTGTAAAACT
Source organism: Tipula vernalis (assembly GCA_958295665.1). Lineage (NCBI taxonomy): Eukaryota > Metazoa > Arthropoda > Insecta > Diptera > Tipulidae > Tipula > Tipula vernalis. The sequence goes on along the minus strand of CATQIW010000086.1, from coordinate 55,967 downwards.
CCAAAATCTGCAATTGTGCTCCGATTGCGGTTCTTGATACCTTAAATGATAGGTCAGGAGACCTGTAATTGCTATACCATACATTTCGAAGAAAGTTCGATTCGAAGAAAATCACCTTACTATAGCTCAGCCGATTCAGAGCTGTACAAATCCGAAATCTGCAATTGTGCTCCGATTGCGGTTCTTGATACCTCAAATGATAGGTCTCGCGACGTGTAATTGTTATGCCAAACCGCGTTAAAATTGGTTGATTATTTCCATACATTTCACAGAAAAATCGATTCGAAGAAAATCACCTTACTATAGCTCAGCCGATTCAGAGCTGTAAAACTCCAAAATCTGCAATTGTGCTCCGATTGCGGTTCTTGATACCTTAAATGATAGGTCAGGAGACCTGTAATTGCTATACCATACATTTCGAAGAAAGTTCGATTCGAAGAAAATCACCTTACTATAGCTCAGCCGATTCAGAGCTGTAAAACTCCAAAATCTGCAATTGTGCTCCGATTGCGGTTCTTGATACCTCAAATGATAGGTCTCGGGACTTGTAATTGTTATGCCAAACGGCGTTAAAATTGGTTGATTATTTCCATACATTTCACAGAAAAATCGATTCGAAGAAAATCACCTTACTATAGCTCAACCGATTCAGAGCTGTAAAACTCCAAAATCTGCAATTGTGCTCCGATTGCGGTTCTTGATACCTCAAATGATAGGTCTCGGGACGTGTAATTGTTATGCCAAACGGCGTTAAAATTGGTTGATTATTTCCATACATTTCACAGAAAAATCGATTCGAAGAAAATCACCTTACTATAGCTCAACCGATTCAGAGCTGTAAAACTCCAAAATCTGCAATTGTGCTCCGATTGCGGTTCTTGATACCTTAAATGATAGGTCAGGAGACCTGTAATTGCTATACCATACATTTCGAAGAAAGTTCGATTCGAAGAAAATCACCTTACTATAGCTCAGCCGATTCAGAGCTGTAAAAATCCGAAATCTGCAATTGTGCTCCGATTGCGGTTCTTGATACCTCAAATGATAGGTCTCGCGACGTGTAATTGTTATGCAAAACCGCGTTAATATTGGTTGATTATTTCCATACATTTCACAGAAAAATCGATTCGAAGAAAATCACCTTACTATAGCTCAGCCGATTCAGAGCTGTAAAACTCCAAAATCTGCAATTGTGCTCCGATTGCGGTTCTTGATACCTTAAATGATAGGTCAGGAGACCTGTAATTGCTATACCATACATTTCGAAGAAAGTTCGATTCGAAGAAAATCACCTTACTATAGCTCAGCCGATTCAGAGCTGTAAAACTCCAAAATCTGCAATTGTGCTCCGATTGCGGTTCTTGATACCTCAAATGATAGGTCTCGGGACTTGTAAATGTTATGCCAAACGGCGTTAAAATTGGTTGATTATTTCCATACATTTCACAGAAAAATCGATTCGAAGAAAATCACCTTACTATAGCTCAACCGATTCAGAGCTGTAAAACTCCAAAATCTGCAATTGTGCTCCGATTGCGGTTCTTGATACCTCAAATGATAGGTCTCGGGACGTGTAATTGTTATGCCAAACGGCGTTAAAATTGGTTGATTATTTCCATACATTTCACAGAAAAATCGATTCGAAGAAAATCACCTTACTATAGCTCAACCGATTCAGAGCTGTAAAACTCCAAAATCTGCAATTGTGCTCCGATTGCGGTTCTTGATACCTCAAATGATAGGTCTCGCGACGTGTAATTGTTATGCCAAACCGCGTTAAAATTGGTTGATTATTTCCATACATTTCACAGAAAAATCGATTCGAAGAAAATCACCTTACTATAGCTCAGCCGATTCAGAGCTGTAAAACTCCAAAATCTGCAATTGCGCTCCGATTGCGGTTCTTGATACCTCAAATGATAGGTCTCGGGACTTGTAATTGTTATGCCAAACGGCGTTAAAATTGGTTGATTATTTCCATACATTTCACAGAAAAATCGATTCGAAGAAAATCACCTTACTATAGCTCAACCGATTCAGAGCTGTAAAACTCCAAAATCTGCAATTGTGCTCCGATTGCGGTTCTTGATACCTTAAATGATAGGTCAGGAGACCTGTAATTGCTATACCATACATTTCGAAGAAAGTTCGATTCGAAGAAAATCACCTTACTATAGCTCAGCCGATTCAGAGCTGTACAAATCCGAAATCTGCAATTGTGCTCCGATTGCGGTTCTTGATACCTCAAATGATAGGTCTCGCGACGTGTAATTGTTATGCCAAACCGCGTTAAAATTGGTTGATTATTTCCATACATTTCACAGAAAAATCGATTCGAAGAAAATCACCTTACTATAGCTCAGCCGATTCAGAGCTGTAAAACTCCAAAATCTGCAATTGCGCTCCGATTGCGGTTCTTGATACCTCAAATGATAGGTCTCGGGACTTGTAATTGTTATGCCAAGCGGCGTTAAAATTGGTTGATTATTTCCATACATTTCACAGAAAAATCGATTCGAAGAAAATCACCTTACTATAGCTCAACCGATTCAGAGCTGTAAAACTCCAAAATCTGCAATTGTGCTCCGATTGCGGTTCTTGATACCTTAAATGATAGGTCAGGAGACCTGTAATTGCTATACCATACATTTCGAAGAAAGTTCGATTCGAAGAAAATCACCTTACTATAGCTCAGCCGATTCAGAGCTGTAAAAATCCGAAATCTGCAATTGTGCTCCGATTGCGGTTCTTGATACCTCAAATGATAGGTCTCGGGACTTGTAATTGTTATGCCAAACGGCGTTAAAATTGGTTGATTATTTCCATACATTTCACAGAAAAATCGATTCGAAGAAAATCACCTTACTATAGCTCAACCGATTCAGAGCTGTAAAACTCCAAAATCTGCAATTGTGCTCCGATTGCGGTTCTTGATACCTTAAATGATAGGTCAGGAGACCTGTAATTGCTATACCATACATTTCGAAGAAAGTTCGATTCGAAGAAAATCACCTTACTATAGCTCAGCCGATTCAGAGCTGTACAAATCCGAAATCTGCAATTGTGCTCCGATTGCGGTTCTTGATACCTCAAATGATAGGTCTCGCGACGTGTAATTGTTATGCCAAACCGCGTTAAAATTGGTTGATTATTTCCATACATTTCACAGAAAAATCGATTCGAAGAAAATCACCTTACTATAGCTCAGCCGATTCAGAGCTGTAAAACTCCAAAATCTGCAATTGTGCTCCGATTGCGGTTCTTGATACCTTAAATGATAGGTCAGGAGACCTGTAATTGCTATACCATACATTTCGAAGAAAGTTCGATTCGAAGAAAATCACCTTACTATAGCTCAGCCGATTCAGAGCTGTAAAACTCCAAAATCTGCAATTGTGCTCCGATTGCGGTTCTTGATACCTCAAATGATAGGTCTCGGGACTTGTAATTGTTATGCCAAACGGCGTTAAAATTGGTTGATTATTTCCATACATTTCACAGAAAAATCGATTCGAAGAAAATCACCTTACTATAGCTCAACCGATTCAGAGCTGTAAAACTCCAAAATCTGCAATTGTGCTCCGATTGCGGTTCTTGATACCTCAAATGATAGGTCTCGGGACTTGTAATTGTTATGCCAAGCGGCGTTAAAATTGGTTGATTATTTCCATACATTTCACAGAAAAATCGATTCGAAGAAAATCACCTTACTATAGCTCAACCGATTCAGAGCTGTAAAACTCCAAAATCTGCAATTGTGCTCCGATTGCGGTTCTTGATACCTTAAATGATAGGTCAGGAGACCTGTAATTGCTATACCATACATTTCGAAGAAAGTTCGATTCGAAGAAAATCACCTTACTATAGCTCAGCCGATTCAGAGCTGTACAAATCCGAAATCTGCAATTGTGCTCCGATTGCGGTTCTTGATACCTCAAATGATAGGTCTCGCGACGTGTAATTGTTATGCCAAACCGCGTTAAAATTGGTTGATTATTTCCATACATTTCACAGAAAAATCGATTCGAAGAAAATCACCTTACTATAGCTCAGCCGATTCAGAGCTGTAAAACTCCAAAATCTGCAATTGCGCTCCGATTGCGGTTCTTGATACCTCAAATGATAGGTCTCGGGACTTGTAATTGTTATGCCAAGCGGCGTTAAAATTGGTTGATTATTTCCATACATTTCACAGAAAAATCGATTCGAAGAAAATCACCTTACTATAGCTCAACCGATTCAGAGCTGTAAAACTCCAAAATCTGCAATTGTGCTCCGATTGCGGTTCTTGATACCTTAAATGATAGGTCAGGAGACCTGTAATTGCTATACCATACATTTCGAAGAAAGTTCGATTCGAAGAAAATCACCTTACTATAGCTCAGCCGATTCAGAGCTGTAAAACTCCAAAATCTGCAATTGTGCTCCGATTGCGGTTCTTGATACCTCAAATGATAGGTCTCGGGACTTGTAATTGTTATGCCAAACGGCGTTAAAATTGGTTGATTATTTCCATACATTTCACAGAAAAATCGATTCGAAGAAAATCACCTTACTATAGCTCAACCGATTCAGAGCTGTACAAATCCGAAATCTGCAATTGTGCTCCGATTGCGGTTCTTGATACCTGAAATGATAGGTCTCGCGACGTGTAATTGTTATGCCAAACCGCGTTAAAATTGGTTGATTATTTCCATACATTTCACAGAAAAATCGATTCGAAGAAAATCACCTTACTATAGCTCAGCCGATTCAGAGCTGTAAAACTCCAAAATCTGCAATTGTGCTCCGATTGCGGTTCTTGATACCTTAAATGATAGGTCAGGAGACCTGTAATTGCTATACCATACATTTCGAAGAAAGTTCGATTCGAAGAAAATCACCTTACTATAGCTCAGCCGATTCAGAGCTGTAAAACTCCAAAATCTGCAATTGTGCTCCGATTGCGGTTCTTGATACCTCAAATGATAGGTCTCGGGACTTGTAATTGTTATGCCAAACGGCGTTAAAATTGGTTGATTATTTCCATACATTTCACAGAAAAATCGATTCGAAGAAAATCACCTTACTATAGCTCAACCGATTCAGAGCTGTAAAACTCCAAAATCTGCAATTGTGCTCCGATTGCGGTTCTTGATACCTCAAATGATAGGTCTCGGGACGTGTAATTGTTATGCCAAACGGCGTTAAAATTGGTTGATTATTTCCATACATTTAACAGAAAAATCGATTCGAAGAAAATCACCTTACTATAGCTCAGCCGATTCAGAGCTGTAAAAATCCGAAATCTGCAATTGTGCTCCGATTGCGGTTCTTGATACCTTAAATGATAGGTCAGGAGACCTGTAATTGCTATACCATACATTTCGAAGAAAGTTCGATTCGAAGAAAATCACCTTACTATAGCTCAGCCGATTCAGAGCTGTACAAATCCGAAATCTGCAATTGTGCTCCGATTGCGGTTCTTGATACCTCAAATGATAGGTCTCGCGACGTGTAATTGTTATGCCAAACCGCGTTAAAATTGGTTGATTATTTCCATACATTTCACAGAAAAATCGATTCGAAGAAAATCACCTTACTATAGCTCAGCCGATTCAGAGCTGTAAAACTCCAAAATCTGCAATTGCGCTCCGATTGCGGTTCTTGATACCTCAAATGATAGGTCTCGGGACTTGTAATTGTTATGCCAAGCGGCGTTAAAATTGGTTGATTATTTCCATACATTTCACAGAAAAATCGATTCGAAGAAAATCACCTTACTATAGCTCAACCGATTCAGAGCTGTAAAACTCCAAAATCTGCAATTGTGCTCCGATTGCGGTTCTTGATACCTTAAATGATAGGTCAGGAGACCTGTAATTGCTATACCATACATTTCGAAGAAAGTTCGATTCGAAGAAAATCACCTTACTATAGCTCAGCCGATTCAGAGCTGTAAAAATCCGAAATCTGCAATTGTGCTCCGATTGCGGTTCTTGATACCTCAAATGATAGGTCTCGCGACGTGTAATTGTTATGCCAAACCGCGTTAAAATTGGTTGATTATTTCCATACATTTCACAGAAAAATCGATTCGAAGAAAATCACCTTACTATAGCTCAGCCGATTCAGAGCTGTAAAACTCCAAAATCTGCAATTGCGCTCCGATTGCGGTTCTTGATACCTCAAATGATAGGTCTCGGGACTTGTAATTGTTATGCCAAGCGGCGTTAAAATTGGTTGATTATTTCCATACATTTCACAGAAAAATCGATTCGAAGAAAATCACCTTACTATAGCTCAACCGATTCAGAGCTGTAAAACTCCAAAATCTGCAATTGTGCTCCGATTGCGGTTCTTGATACCTTAAATGATAGGTCAGGAGACCTGTAATTTCTATACCATACATTTCGAAGAAAGTTCGATTCGAAGAAAATCACCTTACTATAGCTCAGCCGATTCAGAGCTGTACAAATCCGAAATCTGCAATTGTGCTCCGATTGCGGTTCTTGATACCTCAAATGATAGGTCTCGCGACGTGTAATTGTTATGCCAAACCGCGTTAAAATTGGTTGATTATTTCCATACATTTCACAGAAAAATCGATTCGAAGAAAATCACCTTACTATAGCTCAGCCGATTCAGAGCTGTAAAACTCCAAAATCTGCAATTGTGCTCCGATTGCGGTTCTTGATACCTTAAATGATAGGTCAGGAGACCTGTAATTGCTATACCATACATTTCGAAGAAAGTTCGATTCGAAGAAAATCACCTTACTATAGCTCAGCCGATTCAGAGCTGTAAAACTCCAAAATCTGCAATTGTGCTCCGATTGCGGTTCTTGATACCTCAAATGGTAGGTCTCGGGACTTGTAATTGTTATGCCAAACGGCGTTAAAATTGGTTGATTATTTCCATACATTTCACAGAAAAATCGATTCGAAGAAAATCACCTTACTATAGCTCAACCGATTCAGAGCTGTAAAACTCCAAAATCTGCAATTGTGCTCCGATTGCGGTTCTTGATACCTCAAATGATAGGTCTCGGGACGTGTAATTGCTATACCATACATTTCGAAGAAAGTTCGATTCGAAGAAAATCACCTTACTATAGCTCAGCCGATTCAGAGCTGTAAAAATCCGAAATCTGCAATTGTGCTCCGATTGCGGTTCTTGATACCTCAAATGATAGGTCTCGCGACGTGTAATTGTTATGCAAAACCGCGTTAATATTGGTTGATTATTTCCATACATTTCACAGAAAAATCGATTCGAAGAAAATCACCTTACTATAGCTCAGCCGATTCAGAGCTGTAAAACTCCAAAATCTGCAATTGTGCTCCGATTGCGGTTCTTGATACCTTAAATGATAGGTCAGGAGACCTGTAATTGCTATACCATACATTTCGAAGAAAGTTCGATTCGAAGAAAATCACCTTACTATAGCTCAGCCGATTCAGAGCTGTAAAACTCCAAAATCTGCAATTGTGCTCCGATTGCGGTTCTTGATACCTCAAATGATAGGTCTCGGGACTTGTAATTGTTATGCCAAACGGCGTTAAAATTGGTTGATTATTTCCATACATTTCACAGAAAAATCGATTCGAAGAAAATCACCTTACTATAGCTCAACCGATTCAGAGCTGTACAAATCCGAAATCTGCAATTGTGCTCCGATTGCGGTTCTTGATACCTCAAATGATAGGTCTCGCGACGTGTAATTGTTATGCCAAACCGCGTTAAAATTGGTTGATTATTTCCATACATTTCACAGAAAAATCGATTCGAAGAAAATCACCTTACTATAGCTCAGCCGATTCAGAGCTGTAAAACTCCAAAATCTGCAATTGCGCTCCGATTGCGGTTCTTGATACCTCAAATGATAGGTCTCGGGACTTGTAATTGTTATGCCAAGCGGCGTTAAAATTGGTTGATTATTTCCATACATTTCACAGAAAAATCGATTCGAAGAAAATCACCTTACTATAGCTCAACCGATTCAGAGCTGTAAAACTCCAAAATCTGCAATTGTGCTCCGATTGCGGTTCTTGATACCTTAAATGATAGGTCAGGAGACCTGTAATTGCTATACCATACATTTCGAAGAAAGTTCGATTCGAAGAAAATCACCTTACTATAGCTCAGCCGATTCAGAGCTGTAAAAATCCGAAATCTGCAATTGTGCTCCGATTGCGGTTCTTGATACCTCAAATGATAGGTCTCGGGACTTGTAATTGTTATGCCAAACGGCGTTAAAATTGGTTGATTATTTCCATACATTTCACAGAAAAATCGATTCGAAGAAAATCACCTTACTATAGCTCAACCGATTCAGAGCTGTAAAACTCCAAAATCTGCAATTGTGCTCCGATTGCGGTTCTTGATACCTTAAATGATAGGTCAGGAGACCTGTAATTTCTATACCATACATTTCGAAGAAAGTTCGATTCGAAGAAAATCACCTTACTATAGCTCAGCCGATTCAGAGCTGTACAAATCCGAAATCTGCAATTGTGCTCCGATTGCGGTTCTTGATACCTCAAATGATAGGTCTCGCGACGTGTAATTGTTATGCAAAACCGCGTTAATATTGGTTGATTATTTCCATACATTTCACAGAAAAATCGATTCGAAGAAAATCACCTTACTATAGCTCAACCGATTCAGAGCTGTAAAAATCCGAAATCTGCAATTGTGCTCCGATTGCGGTTCTTGATACCTTAAATGATAGGTCAGGAGACCTGTAATTGCTATACCATACATTTCGAAGAAAGTTCGATTCGAAGAAAATCACCTTACTATAAGCTCAGCCGATTCAGAGCTGTAAAAATCCGAAATCTGCAATTGTGCTCCGATTGCGGTTCTTGATACCTCAAATGATAGGTCTCGCGACGTGTAATTGTTATGCAAAACCGCGTTAATATTGGTTGATTATTTCCATACATTTCACAGAAAAATCGATTCGAAGAAAATCACCTTACTATAGCTCAGCCGATTCAGAGCTGTAAAAATCCGAAATCTGCAATTGTGCTCCGATTGCGGTTCTTGATACCTTAAATGATAGGTCAGGAGACCTGTAATTGCTATACCATACATTTCGAAGAAAGTTCGATTCGAAGAAAATCACCTTACTATAGCTCAGCCGATTCAGAGCTGTAAAAATCCGAAATCTGCAATTGTGCTCCGATTGCGGTTCTTGATACCTCAAATGATAGGTCTCGCGACGTGTAATTGTTATGCAAAACCGCGTTAATATTGGTTGATTATTTCCATACATTTCACAGAAAAATCGATTCGAAGAAAATCACCTTACTATAGCTCAACCGATTCAGAGCTGTAAAACTCCAAAATCTGCAATTGTGCTCCGATTGCGGTTCTTGATACCTCAAATGATAGGTCTCGGGACGTGTAATTGTTATGCCAAACGGCGTTAAAATTGGTTGATTATTTCCATACATTTCACAGAAAAATCGATTCGAAGAAAATCACCTTACTATAGCTCAGCCGATTCAGAGCTGTAAAAATCCGAAATCTGCAATTGTGCTCCGATTGCGGTTCTTGATACCTTAAATGATAGGTCAGGAGACCTGTAATTGCTATACCATACATTTCGAAGAAAGTTCGATTCGAAGAAAATCACCTTACTATAGCTCAGCCGATTCAGAGCTGTAAAAATCCGAAATCTGCAATTGTGCTCCGATTGCGGTTCTTGATACCTCAAATGATAGGTCTCGCGACGTGTAATTGTTATGCAAAACCGCGTTAATATTGGTTGATTATTTCCATACATTTCACAGAAAAATCGATTCGAAGAAAATCACCTTACTATAGCTCAGCCGATTCAGAGCTGTAAAACTCCAAAATCTGCAATTGTGCTCCGATTGCGGTTCTTGATACCTTAAATGATAGGTCAGGAGACCTGTAATTGCTATACCATACATTTCGAAGAAAGTTCGATTCGAAGAAAATCACCTTACTATAGCTCAGCCGATTCAGAGCTGTAAAAATCCGAAATCTGCAATTGTGCTCCGATTGCGGTTCTTGATACCTCAAATGATAGGTCTCGCGACGTGTAATTGTTATGCAAAACCGCGTTAATATTGGTTGATTATTTCCATACATTTCACAGAAAAATCGATTCGAAGAAAATCACCTTACTATAGCTCAACCGATTCAGAGCTGTAAAACTCCAAAATCTGCAATTGTGCTCCGATTGCGGTTCTTGATACCTCAAATGATAGGTCTCGGGACGTGTAATTGTTATGCCAAACGGCGTTAAAATTGGTTGATTATTTCCATACATTTCACAGAAAAATCGATTCGAAGAAAATCACCTTACTATAGCTCAGCCGATTCAGAGCTGTAAAAATCCGAAATCTGCAATTGTGCTCCGATTGCGGTTCTTGATACCTTAAATGATAGGTCAGGAGACCTGTAATTGCTATACCATACATTTCGAAGAAAGTTCGATTCGAAGAAAATCACCTTACTATAGCTCAGCCGATTCAGAGCTGTAAAAATCCGAAATCTGCAATTGTGCTCCGATTGCGGTTCTTGATACCTCAAATGATAGGTCTCGCGACGTGTAATTGTTATGCAAAACCGCGTTAATATTGGTTGATTATTTCCATACATTTCACAGAAAAATCGATTCGAAGAAAATCACCTTACTATAGCTCAGCCGATTCAGAGCTGTAAAACTCCAAAATCTGCAATTGTGCTCCGATTGCGGTTCTTGATACCTTAAATGATAGGTCAGGAGACCTGTAATTGCTATACCATACATTTCGAAGAAAGTTCGATTCGAAGAAAATCACCTTACTATAGCTCAGCCGATTCAGAGCTGTAAAAATCCGAAATCTGCAATTGTGCTCCGATTGCGGTTCTTGATACCTCAAATGATAGGTCTCGCGACGTGTAATTGTTATGCAAAACCGCGTTAATATTGGTTGATTATTTCCATACATTTCACAGAAAAATCGATTCGAAGAAAATCACCTTACTATAGCTCAACCGATTCAGAGCTGTAAAAATCCGAAATCTGCAATTGTGCTCCGATTGCGGTTCTTGATACCTTAAATGATAGGTCAGGAGACCTGTAATTGCTATACCATACATTTCGAAGAAAGTTCGATTCGAAGAAAATCACCTTACTATAGCTCAGCCGATTCAGAGCTGTAAAAATCCGAAATCTGCAATTGTGCTCCGATTGCGGTTCTTGATACCTCAAATGATAGGTCTCGCGACGTGTAATTGTTATGCAAAACCGCGTTAATATTGGTTGATTATTTCCATACATTTCACAGAAAAATCGATTCGAAGAAAATCACCTTACTATAGCTCAACCGATTCAGAGCTGTAAAAATCCGAAATCTGCAATTGTGCTCCGATTGCGGTTCTTGATACCTTAAATGATAGGTCAGGAGACCTGTAATTGCTATACCATACATTTCGAAGAAAGTTCGATTCGAAGAAAATCACCTTACTATAGCTCAGCCGATTCAGAGCTGTAAAAATCCGAAATCTGCAATTGTGCTCCGATTGCGGTTCTTGATACCTCAAATGATAGGTCTCGCGACGTGTAATTGTTATGCAAAACCGCGTTAATATTGGTTGATTATTTCCATACATTTCACAGAAAAATCGATTCGAAGAAAATCACCTTACTATAGCTCAACCGATTCAGAGCTGTAAAACTCCAAAATCTGCAATTGTGCTCCGATTGCGGTTCTTGATACCTTAAATGATAGGTCAGGAGACCTGTAATTGCTATACCATACATTTCGAAGAAAGTTCGATTCGAAGAAAATCACCTTACTATAGCTCAGCCGATTCAGAGCTGTAAAAATCCGAAATCTGCAATTGTGCTCCGATTGCGGTTCTTGATACCTCAAATGATAGGTCTCGCGACGTGTAATTGTTATGCAAAACCGCGTTAATATTGGTTGATTATTTCCATACATTTCACAGAAAAATCGATTCGAAGAAAATCACCTTACTATAGCTCAACCGATTCAGAGCTGTAAAAATCCGAAATCTGCAATTGTGCTCCGATTGCGGTTCTTGATACCTTAAATGATAGGTCAGGAGACCTGTAATTGCTATACCATACATTTCGAAGAAAGTTCGATTCGAAGAAAATCACCTTACTATAGCTCAGCCGATTCAGAGCTGTAAAAATCCGAAATCTGCAATTGTGCTCCGATTGCGGTTCTTGATACCTCAAATGATAGGTCTCGCGACGTGTAATTGTTATGCAAAACCGCGTTAATATTGGTTGATTATTTCCATACATTTCACAGAAAAATCGATTCGAAGAAAATCACCTTACTATAGCTCAACCGATTCAGAGCTGTAAAAATCCGAAATCTGCAATTGTGCTCCGATTGCGGTTCTTGATACCTTAAATGATAGGTCAGGAGACCTGTAATTGCTATACCATACATTTCGAAGAAAGTTCGATTCGAAGAAAATCACCTTACTATAGCTCAGCCGATTCAGAGCTGTAAAAATCCGAAATCTGCAATTGTGCTCCGATTGCGGTTCTTGATACCTCAAATGATAGGTCTCGCGACGTGTAATTGTTATGCAAAACCGCGTTAATATTGGTTGATTATTTCCATACATTTCACAGAAAAATCGATTCGAAGAAAATCACCTTACTATAGCTCAACCGATTCAGAGCTGTAAAACTCCAAAATCTGCAATTGTGCTCCGATTGCGGTTCTTGATACCTTAAATGATAGGTCAGGAGACCTGTAATTGCTATACCATACATTTCGAAGAAAGTTCGATTCGAAGAAAATCACCTTACTATAGCTCAGCCGATTCAGAGCTGTAAAAATCCGAAATCTGCAATTGTGCTCCGATTGCGGTTCTTGATACCTCAAATGATAGGTCTCGCGACGTGTAATTGTTATGCAAAACCGCGTTAATATTGGTTGATTATTTCCATACATTTCACAGAAAAATCGATTCGAAGAAAATCACCTTACTATAGCTCAACCGATTCAGAGCTGTAAAAATCCGAAATCTGCAATTGTGCTCCGATTGCGGTTCTTGATACCTTAAATGATAGGTCAGGAGACCTGTAATTGCTATACCATACATTTCGAAGAAAGTTCGATTCGAAGAAAATCACCTTACTATAGCTCAGCCGATTCAGAGCTGTAAAAATCCGAAATCTGCAATTGTGCTCCGATTGCGGTTCTTGATACCTCAAATGATAGGTCTCGCGACGTGTAATTGTTATGCAAAACCGCGTTAATATTGGTTGATTATTTCCATACATTTCACAGAAAAATCGATTCGAAGAAAATCACCTTACTATAGCTCAACCGATTCAGAGCTGTAAAAATCCGAAATCTGCAATTGTGCTCCGATTGCGGTTCTTGATACCTCAAATGATAGGTCTCGCGACGTGTAATTGTTATGCAAAACCGCGTTAATATTGGTTGATTATTTCCATACATTTCACAGAAAAATCGATTCGAAGAAAATCACCTTACTATAGCTCAACCGATTCAGAGCTGTAAAACTCCAAAATCTGCAATTGTGCTCCGATTGCGGTTCTTGATACCTCAAATGATAGGTCTCGGGACGTGTAATTGTTATGCCAAACGGCGTTAAAATTGGTTGATTATTTCCATACATTTCACAGAAAAATCGATTCGAAGGAAATCACCTTACTATAGCTCAGCCGATTCAGAGCTGTAAAAATCCGAAATCTGCAATTGTGCTCCGATTGCGGTTCTTGATACCTCAAATGATAGGTCTCGCGACGTGTAATTGTTATGCAAAACCGCGTTAATATTGGTTGATTATTTCCATACATTTCACAGAAAAATCGATTCGAAGAAAATCACCTTACTATAGCTCAACCGATTCAGAGCTGTAAAAATCCGAAATCTGCAATTGTGCTCCGATTGCGGTTCTTGATACCTTAAATGATAGGTCAGGAGACCTGTAATTGCTATACCATACATTTCGAAGAAAGTTCGATTCGAAGAAAATCACCTTACTATAGCTCAGCCGATTCAGAGCTGTAAAAATCCGAAATCTGCAATTGTGCTCCGATTGCGGTTCTTGATACCTCAAATGATAGGTCTCGCGACGTGTAATTGTTATGCAAAACCGCGTTAATATTGGTTGATTATTTCCATACATTTCACAGAAAAATCGATTCGAAGAAAATCACCTTACTATAGCTCAACCGATTCAGAGCTGTAAAAATCCGAAATCTGCAATTGTGCTCCGATTGCGGTTCTTGATACCTTAAATGATAGGTCAGGAGACCTGTAATTGCTATACCATACATTTCGAAGAAAGTTCGATTCGAAGAAAATCACCTTACTATAGCTCAGCCGATTCAGAGCTGTAAAAATCCGAAATCTGCAATTGTGCTCCGATTGCGGTTCTTGATACCTCAAATGATAGGTCTCGCGACGTGTAATTGTTATGCAAAACCGCGTTAATATTGGTTGATTATTTCCATACATTTCACAGAAAAATCGATTCGAAGAAAATCACCTTACTATAGCTCAACCGATTCAGAGCTGTAAAACTCCAAAATCTGCAATTGTGCTCCGATTGCGGTTCTTGATACCTCAAATGATAGGTCTCGGGACGTGTAATTGTTATGCCAAACGGCGTTAAAATTGGTTGATTATTTCCATACATTTCACAGAAAAATCGATTCGAAGAAAATCACCTTACTATAGCTCAACCGATTCAGAGCTGTAAAAATCCGAAATCTGCAATTGTGCTCCGATTGCGGTTCTTGATACCTCAAATGATAGGTCTCGCGACGTGTAATTGTTATGCAAAACCGCGTTAATATTGGTTGATTATTTCCATACATTTCACAGAAAAATCGATTCGAAGAAAATCACCTTACTATAGCTCAACCGATTCAGAGCTGTAAAACTCCAAAATCTGCAATTGTGCTCCGATTGCGGTTCTTGATACCTCAAATGATAGGTCTCGGGACGTGTAATTGTTATGCCAAACGGCGTTAAAATTGGTTGATTATTTCCATACATTTCACAGAAAAATCGATTCGAAGAAAATCACCTTACTATAGCTCAACCGATTCAGAGCTGTAAAAATCCGAAATCTGCAATTGTGCTCCGATTGCGGTTCTTGATACCTTAAATGATAGGTCAGGAGACCTGTAATTGCTATACCATACATTTCGAAGAAAGTTCGATTCGAAGAAAATCACCTTACTATAGCTCAGCCGATTCAGAGCTGTAAAACTCCAAAATCTGCAATTGTGCTCCGATTGCGGTTCTTGATACCTCAAATGATAGGTCTCGCGACGTGTAATTGTTATGCAAAACCGCGTTAATATTGGTTGATTATTTCCATACATTTCACAGAAAAATCGATTCGAAGAAAATCACCTTACTATAGCTCAGCCGATTCAGAGCTGTAAAACTCCAAAATCTGCAATTGTGCTCCGATTGCGGTTCTTGATACCTCAAATGATAGGTCTCGCGACGTGTAATTGTTATGCAAAACCGCGGTAATATTGGTTGATTATTTCCATACATTTCACAGAAAAATCGATTCGAAGAAAATCACCTTACTATAGCTCAGCCGATTCAGAGCTGTAAAACTCCAAAATCTGCAATTGTGCTCCGATTGCGGTTCTTGATACCTTAAATGATAGGTCAGGAGACCTGTAATTGCTATACCATACATTTCGAAGAAAGTTCGATTCGAAGAAAATCACCTTACTATAGCTCAGCCGATTCAGAGCTGTAAAAATCCGAAATCTGCAATTGTGCTCCGATTGCGGTTCTTGATACCTCAAATGATAGGTCTCGCGACGTGTAATTGTTATGCAAAACCGCGTTAATATTGGTTGATTATTTCCATACATTTCACAGAAAAATCGATTCGAAGAAAATCACCTTACTATAGCTCAGCCGATTCAGAGCTGTAAAACTCCAAAATCTGCAATTGTGCTCCGATTGCGGTTCTTGATACCTTAAATGATAGGTCAGGAGACCTGTAATTGCTATACCATACATTTCGAAGAAAGTTCGATTCGAAGAAAATCACCTTACTATAGCTCAGCCGATTCAGAGCTGTAAAAATCCGAAATCTGCAATTGTGCTCCGATTGCGGTTCTTGATACCTCAAATGATAGGTCTCGCGACGTGTAATTGTTATGCAAAACCGCGTTAATATTGGTTGATTATTTCCATACATTTCACAGAAAAATCGATTCGAAGAAAATCACCTTACTATAGCTCAACCGATTCAGAGCTGTAAAACTCCAAAATCTGCAATTGTGCTCCGATTGCGGTTCTTGATACCTCAAATGATAGGTCTCGGGACGTGTAATTGTTATGCCAAACGGCGTTAAAATTGGTTGA
This sequence comes from Tipula vernalis, assembly GCA_958295665.1. Taxonomy (NCBI): domain Eukaryota; kingdom Metazoa; phylum Arthropoda; class Insecta; order Diptera; family Tipulidae; genus Tipula; species Tipula vernalis. The sequence continues at coordinate 39,600 of CATQIW010000086.1, read as the reverse complement.
TTATTTCCATACATTTCACAGAAAAATCGATTCGAAGAAAATCACCTTACTATAGCTCAACCGATTCAGAGCTGTAAAAATCCGAAATCTGCAATTGTGCTCCGATTGCGGTTCTTGATACCTCAAATGATAGGTCTCGCGACGTGTAATTGTTATGCAAAACCGCGTTAATATTGGTTGATTATTTCCATACATTTCACAGAAAAATCGATTCGAAGAAAATCACCTTACTATAGCTCAGCCGATTCAGAGCTGTAAAACTCCAAAATCTGCAATTGTGCTCCGATTGCGGTTCTTGATACCTTAAATGATAGGTCAGGAGACCTGTAATTGCTATACCATACATTTCGAAGAAAGTTCGATTCGAAGAAAATCACCTTACTATAGCTCAGCCGATTCAGAGCTGTAAAAATCCGAAATCTGCAATTGTGCTCCGATTGCGGTTCTTGATACCTCAAATGATAGGTCTCGCGACGTGTAATTGTTATGCAAAACCGCGTTAATATTGGTTGATTATTTCCATACATTTCACAGAAAAATCGATTCGAAGAAAATCACCTTACTATAGCTCAGCCGATTCAGAGCTGTAAAACTCCAAAATCTGCAATTGTGCTCCGATTGCGGTTCTTGATACCTTAAATGATAGGTCAGGAGACCTGTAATTGCTATACCATACATTTCGAAGAAAGTTCGATTCGAAGAAAATCACCTTACTATAGCTCAGCCGATTCAGAGCTGTAAAAATCCGAAATCTGCAATTGTGCTCCGATTGCGGTTCTTGATACCTCAAATGATAGGTCTCGCGACGTGTAATTGTTATGCAAAACCGCGTTAATATTGGTTGATTATTTCCATACATTTCACAGAAAAATCGATTCGAAGAAAATCACCTTACTATAGCTCAACCGATTCAGAGCTGTAAAACTCCAAAATCTGCAATTGTGCTCCGATTGCGGTTCTTGATACCTCAAATGATAGGTCTCGGGACGTGTAATTGTTATGCCAAACGGCGTTAAAATTGGTTGATTATTTCCATACATTTCACAGAAAAATCGATTCGAAGAAAATCACCTTACTATAGCTCAACCGATTCAGAGCTGTAAAAATCCGAAATCTGCAATTGTGCTCCGATTGCGGTTCTTGATACCTCAAATGATAGGTCTCGCGACGTGTAATTGTTATGCAAAACCGCGTTAATATTGGTTGATTATTTCCATACATTTCACAGAAAAATCGATTCGAAGAAAATCACCTTACTATAGCTCAGCCGATTCAGAGCTGTAAAACTCCAAAATCTGCAATTGTGCTCCGATTGCGGTTCTTGATACCTTAAATGATAGGTCAGGAGACCTGTAATTGCTATACCATACATTTCGAAGAAAGTTCGATTCGAAGAAAATCACCTTACTATAGCTCAGCCGATTCAGAGCTGTAAAAATCCGAAATCTGCAATTGTGCTCCGATTGCGGTTCTTGATACCTCAAATGATAGGTCTCGCGACGTGTAATTGTTATGCAAAACCGCGTTAATATTGGTTGATTATTTCCATACATTTCACAGAAAAATCGATTCGAAGAAAATCACCTTACTATAGCTCAGCCGATTCAGAGCTGTAAAACTCCAAAATCTGCAATTGTGCTCCGATTGCGGTTCTTGATACCTTAAATGATAGGTCAGGAGACCTGTAATTGCTATACCATACATTTCGAAGAAAGTTCGATTCGAAGAAAATCACCTTACTATAGCTCAGCCGATTCAGAGCTGTAAAAATCCGAAATCTGCAATTGTGCTCCGATTGCGGTTCTTGATACCTCAAATGATAGGTCTCGCGACGTGTAATTGTTATGCAAAACCGCGTTAATATTGGTTGATTATTTCCATACATTTCACAGAAAAATCGATTCGAAGAAAATCACCTTACTATAGCTCAACCGATTCAGAGCTGTAAAACTCCAAAATCTGCAATTGTGCTCCGATTGCGGTTCTTGATACCTCAAATGATAGGTCTCGGGACGTGTAATTGTTATGCCAAACGGCGTTAAAATTGGTTGATTATTTCCATACATTTCACAGAAAAATCGATTCGAAGAAAATCACCTTACTATAGCTCAACCGATTCAGAGCTGTAAAAATCCGAAATCTGCAATTGTGCTCCGATTGCGGTTCTTGATACCTCAAATGATAGGTCTCGCGACGTGTAATTGTTATGCAAAACCGCGTTAATATTGGTTGATTATTTCCATACATTTCACAGAAAAATCGATTCGAAGAAAATCACCTTACTATAGCTCAGCCGATTCAGAGCTGTAAAACTCCAAAATCTGCAATTGTGCTCCGATTGCGGTTCTTGATACCTTAAATGATAGGTCAGGAGACCTGTAATTGCTATACCATACATTTCGAAGAAAGTTCGATTCGAAGAAAATCACCTTACTATAGCTCAGCCGATTCAGAGCTGTAAAAATCCGAAATCTGCAATTGTGCTCCGATTGCGGTTCTTGATACCTCAAATGATAGGTCTCGCGACGTGTAATTGTTATGCAAAACCGCGTTAATATTGGTTGATTATTTCCATACATTTCACAGAAAAATCGATTCGAAGAAAATCACCTTACTATAGCTCAGCCGATTCAGAGCTGTAAAACTCCAAAATCTGCAATTGTGCTCCGATTGCGGTTCTTGATACCTTAAATGATAGGTCAGGAGACCTGTAATTGCTATACCATACATTTCGAAGAAAGTTCGATTCGAAGAAAATCACCTTACTATAGCTCAGCCGATTCAGAGCTGTAAAAATCCGAAATCTGCAATTGTGCTCCGATTGCGGTTCTTGATACCTCAAATGATAGGTCTCGCGACGTGTAATTGTTATGCAAAACCGCGTTAATATTGGTTGATTATTTCCATACATTTCACAGAAAAATCGATTCGAAGAAAATCACCTTACTATAGCTCAGCCGATTCAGAGCTGTAAAACTCCAAAATCTGCAATTGTGCTCCGATTGCGGTTCTTGATACCTTAAATGATAGGTCAGGAGACCTGTAATTGCTATACCATACATTTCGAAGAAAGTTCGATTCGAAGAAAATCACCTTACTATAGCTCAGCCGATTCAGAGCTGTAAAAATCCGAAATCTGCAATTGTGATACCTTAAATGATAGGTCAGGAGACCTGTAATTGCTATACCATACATTTCGAAGAAAGTTCGATTCGAAGAAAATCACCTTACTATAGCTCAGCCGATTCAGAGCTGTAAAAATCCGAAATCTGCAATTGTGCTCCGATTGCGGTTCTTGATACCTCAAATGATAGGTCTCGCGACGTGTAATTGTTATGCAAAACCGCGTTAATATTGGTTGATTATTTCCATACATTTCACAGAAAAATCGATTCGAAGAAAATCACCTTACTATAGCTCAACCGATTCAGAGCTGTAAAAATCCGAAATCTGCAATTGTGCTCCGATTGCGGTTCTTGATACCTTAAATGATAGGTCAGGAGACCTGTAATTGCTATACCATACATTTCGAAGAAAGTTCGATTCGAAGAAAATCACCTTACTATAGCTCAGCCGATTCAGAGCTGTAAAAATCCGAAATCTGCAATTGTGCTCCGATTGCGGTTCTTGATACCTCAAATGATAGGTCTCGCGACGTGTAATTGTTATGCAAAACCGCGTTAATATTGGTTGATTATTTCCATACATTTCACAGAAAAATCGATTCGAAGAAAATCACCTTACTATAGCTCAACCGATTCAGAGCTGTAAAAATCCGAAATCTGCAATTGTGCTCCGATTGCGGTTCTTGATACCTTAAATGATAGGTCAGGAGACCTGTAATTGCTATACCATACATTTCGAAGAAAGTTCGATTCGAAGAAAATCACCTTACTATAGCTCAGCCGATTCAGAGCTGTAAAAATCCGAAATCTGCAATTGTGCTCCGATTGCGGTTCTTGATACCTCAAATGATAGGTCTCGCGACGTGTAATTGTTATGCAAAACCGCGTTAATATTGGTTGATTATTTCCATACATTTCACAGAAAAATCGATTCGAAGAAAATCACCTTACTATAGCTCAACCGATTCAGAGCTGTAAAACTCCAAAATCTGCAATTGTGCTCCGATTGCGGTTCTTGATACCTTAAATGATAGGTCAGGAGACCTGTAATTGCTATACCATACATTTCGAAGAAAGTTCGATTCGAAGAAAATCACCTTACTATAGCTCAGCCGATTCAGAGCTGTAAAAATCCGAAATCTGCAATTGTGCTCCGATTGCGGTTCTTGATACCTCAAATGATAGGTCTCGCGACGTGTAATTGTTATGCAAAACCGCGTTAATATTGGTTGATTATTTCCATACATTTCACAGAAAAATCGATTCGAAGAAAATCACCTTACTATAGCTCAACCGATTCAGAGCTGTAAAAATCCGAAATCTGCAATTGTGCTCCGATTGCGGTTCTTGATACCTTAAATGATAGGTCAGGAGACCTGTAATTGCTATACCATACATTTCGAAGAAAGTTCGATTCGAAGAAAATCACCTTACTATAGCTCAGCCGATTCAGAGCTGTAAAAATCCGAAATCTGCAATTGTGCTCCGATTGCGGTTCTTGATACCTCAAATGATAGGTCTCGCGACGTGTAATTGTTATGCAAAACCGCGTTAATATTGGTTGATTATTTCCATACATTTCACAGAAAAATCGATTCGAAGAAAATCACCTTACTATAGCTCAACCGATTCAGAGCTGTAAAAATCCGAAATCTGCAATTGTGCTCCGATTGCGGTTCTTGATACCTCAAATGATAGGTCTCGCGACGTGTAATTGTTATGCAAAACCGCGTTAATATTGGTTGATTATTTCCATACATTTCACAGAAAAATCGATTCGAAGAAAATCACCTTACTATAGCTCAACCGATTCAGAGCTGTAAAACTCCAAAATCTGCAATTGTGCTCCGATTGCGGTTCTTGATACCTCAAATGATAGGTCTCGGGACGTGTAATTGTTATGCCAAACGGCGTTAAAATTGGTTGATTATTTCCATACATTTCACAGAAAAATCGATTCGAAGGAAATCACCTTACTATAGCTCAGCCGATTCAGAGCTGTAAAAATCCGAAATCTGCAATTGTGCTCCGATTGCGGTTCTTGATACCTCAAATGATAGGTCTCGCGACGTGTAATTGTTATGCAAAACCGCGTTAATATTGGTTGATTATTTCCATACATTTCACAGAAAAATCGATTCGAAGAAAATCACCTTACTATAGCTCAACCGATTCAGAGCTGTAAAAATCCGAAATCTGCAATTGTGCTCCGATTGCGGTTCTTGATACCTTAAATGATAGGTCAGGAGACCTGTAATTGCTATACCATACATTTCGAAGAAAGTTCGATTCGAAGAAAATCACCTTACTATAGCTCAGCCGATTCAGAGCTGTAAAAATCCGAAATCTGCAATTGTGCTCCGATTGCGGTTCTTGATACCTCAAATGATAGGTCTCGCGACGTGTAATTGTTATGCAAAACCGCGTTAATATTGGTTGATTATTTCCATACATTTCACAGAAAAATCGATTCGAAGAAAATCACCTTACTATAGCTCAACCGATTCAGAGCTGTAAAAATCCGAAATCTGCAATTGTGCTCCGATTGCGGTTCTTGATACCTTAAATGATAGGTCAGGAGACCTGTAATTGCTATACCATACATTTCGAAGAAAGTTCGATTCGAAGAAAATCACCTTACTATAGCTCAGCCGATTCAGAGCTGTAAAAATCCGAAATCTGCAATTGTGCTCCGATTGCGGTTCTTGATACCTCAAATGATAGGTCTCGCGACGTGTAATTGTTATGCAAAACCGCGTTAATATTGGTTGATTATTTCCATACATTTCACAGAAAAATCGATTCGAAGAAAATCACCTTACTATAGCTCAACCGATTCAGAGCTGTAAAACTCCAAAATCTGCAATTGTGCTCCGATTGCGGTTCTTGATACCTCAAATGATAGGTCTCGGGACGTGTAATTGTTATGCCAAACGGCGTTAAAATTGGTTGATTATTTCCATACATTTCACAGAAAAATCGATTCGAAGAAAATCACCTTACTATAGCTCAACCGATTCAGAGCTGTAAAAATCCGAAATCTGCAATTGTGCTCCGATTGCGGTTCTTGATACCTCAAATGATAGGTCTCGCGACGTGTAATTGTTATGCAAAACCGCGTTAATATTGGTTGATTATTTCCATACATTTCACAGAAAAATCGATTCGAAGAAAATCACCTTACTATAGCTCAACCGATTCAGAGCTGTAAAACTCCAAAATCTGCAATTGTGCTCCGATTGCGGTTCTTGATACCTCAAATGATAGGTCTCGGGACGTGTAATTGTTATGCCAAACGGCGTTAAAATTGGTTGATTATTTCCATACATTTCACAGAAAAATCGATTCGAAGAAAATCACCTTACTATAGCTCAACCGATTCAGAGCTGTAAAAATCCGAAATCTGCAATTGTGCTCCGATTGCGGTTCTTGATACCTTAAATGATAGGTCAGGAGACCTGTAATTGCTATACCATACATTTCGAAGAAAGTTCGATTCGAAGAAAATCACCTTACTATAGCTCAGCCGATTCAGAGCTGTAAAACTCCAAAATCTGCAATTGTGCTCCGATTGCGGTTCTTGATACCTCAAATGATAGGTCTCGCGACGTGTAATTGTTATGCAAAACCGCGTTAATATTGGTTGATTATTTCCATACATTTCACAGAAAAATCGATTCGAAGAAAATCACCTTACTATAGCTCAGCCGATTCAGAGCTGTAAAACTCCAAAATCTGCAATTGTGCTCCGATTGCGGTTCTTGATACCTCAAATGATAGGTCTCGCGACGTGTAATTGTTATGCAAAACCGCGGTAATATTGGTTGATTATTTCCATACATTTCACAGAAAAATCGATTCGAAGAAAATCACCTTACTATAGCTCAGCCGATTCAGAGCTGTAAAACTCCAAAATCTGCAATTGTGCTCCGATTGCGGTTCTTGATACCTTAAATGATAGGTCAGGAGACCTGTAATTGCTATACCATACATTTCGAAGAAAGTTCGATTCGAAGAAAATCACCTTACTATAGCTCAGCCGATTCAGAGCTGTAAAAATCCGAAATCTGCAATTGTGCTCCGATTGCGGTTCTTGATACCTCAAATGATAGGTCTCGCGACGTGTAATTGTTATGCAAAACCGCGTTAATATTGGTTGATTATTTCCATACATTTCACAGAAAAATCGATTCGAAGAAAATCACCTTACTATAGCTCAGCCGATTCAGAGCTGTAAAACTCCAAAATCTGCAATTGTGCTCCGATTGCGGTTCTTGATACCTTAAATGATAGGTCAGGAGACCTGTAATTGCTATACCATACATTTCGAAGAAAGTTCGATTCGAAGAAAATCACCTTACTATAGCTCAGCCGATTCAGAGCTGTAAAAATCCGAAATCTGCAATTGTGCTCCGATTGCGGTTCTTGATACCTCAAATGATAGGTCTCGCGACGTGTAATTGTTATGCAAAACCGCGTTAATATTGGTTGATTATTTCCATACATTTCACAGAAAAATCGATTCGAAGAAAATCACCTTACTATAGCTCAACCGATTCAGAGCTGTAAAACTCCAAAATCTGCAATTGTGCTCCGATTGCGGTTCTTGATACCTCAAATGATAGGTCTCGGGACGTGTAATTGTTATGCCAAACGGCGTTAAAATTGGTTGATTATTTCCATACATTTCACAGAAAAATCGATTCGAAGAAAATCACCTTACTATAGCTCAACCGATTCAGAGCTGTAAAAATCCGAAATCTGCAATTGTGCTCCGATTGCGGTTCTTGATACCTCAAATGATAGGTCTCGCGACGTGTAATTGTTATGCAAAACCGCGTTAATATTGGTTGATTATTTCCATACATTTCACAGAAAAATCGATTCGAAGAAAATCACCTTACTATAGCTCAGCCGATTCAGAGCTGTAAAACTCCAAAATCTGCAATTGTGCTCCGATTGCGGTTCTTGATACCTTAAATGATAGGTCAGGAGACCTGTAATTGCTATACCATACATTTCGAAGAAAGTTCGATTCGAAGAAAATCACCTTACTATAGCTCAGCCGATTCAGAGCTGTAAAAATCCGAAATCTGCAATTGTGCTCCGATTGCGGTTCTTGATACCTCAAATGATAGGTCTCGCGACGTGTAATTGTTATGCAAAACCGCGTTAATATTGGTTGATTATTTCCATACATTTCACAGAAAAATCGATTCGAAGAAAATCACCTTACTATAGCTCAGCCGATTCAGAGCTGTAAAACTCCAAAATCTGCAATTGTGCTCCGATTGCGGTTCTTGATACCTTAAATGATAGGTCAGGAGACCTGTAATTGCTATACCATACATTTCGAAGAAAGTTCGATTCGAAGAAAATCACCTTACTATAGCTCAGCCGATTCAGAGCTGTAAAAATCCGAAATCTGCAATTGTGCTCCGATTGCGGTTCTTGATACCTCAAATGATAGGTCTCGCGACGTGTAATTGTTATGCAAAACCGCGTTAATATTGGTTGATTATTTCCATACATTTCACAGAAAAATCGATTCGAAGAAAATCACCTTACTATAGCTCAACCGATTCAGAGCTGTAAAACTCCAAAATCTGCAATTGTGCTCCGATTGCGGTTCTTGATACCTCAAATGATAGGTCTCGGGACGTGTAATTGTTATGCCAAACGGCGTTAAAATTGGTTGATTATTTCCATACATTTCACAGAAAAATCGATTCGAAGAAAATCACCTTACTATAGCTCAACCGATTCAGAGCTGTAAAAATCCGAAATCTGCAATTGTGCTCCGATTGCGGTTCTTGATACCTCAAATGATAGGTCTCGCGACGTGTAATTGTTATGCAAAACCGCGTTAATATTGGTTGATTATTTCCATACATTTCACAGAAAAATCGATTCGAAGAAAATCACCTTACTATAGCTCAGCCGATTCAGAGCTGTAAAACTCCAAAATCTGCAATTGTGCTCCGATTGCGGTTCTTGATACCTTAAATGATAGGTCAGGAGACCTGTAATTGCTATACCATACATTTCGAAGAAAGTTCGATTCGAAGAAAATCACCTTACTATAGCTCAGCCGATTCAGAGCTGTAAAAATCCGAAATCTGCAATTGTGCTCCGATTGCGGTTCTTGATACCTCAAATGATAGGTCTCGCGACGTGTAATTGTTATGCAAAACCGCGTTAATATTGGTTGATTATTTCCATACATTTCACAGAAAAATCGATTCGAAGAAAATCACCTTACTATAGCTCAGCCGATTCAGAGCTGTAAAACTCCAAAATCTGCAATTGTGCTCCGATTGCGGTTCTTGATACCTTAAATGATAGGTCAGGAGACCTGTAATTGCTATACCATACATTTCGAAGAAAGTTCGATTCGAAGAAAATCACCTTACTATAGCTCAGCCGATTCAGAGCTGTAAAAATCCGAAATCTGCAATTGTGCTCCGATTGCGGTTCTTGATACCTCAAATGATAGGTCTCGCGACGTGTAATTGTTATGCAAAACCGCGTTAATATTGGTTGATTATTTCCATACATTTCACAGAAAAATCGATTCGAAGAAAATCACCTTACTATAGCTCAACCGATTCAGAGCTGTAAAACTCCAAAATCTGCAATTGTGCTCCGATTGCGGTTCTTGATACCTCAAATGATAGGTCTCGGGACGTGTAATTGTTATGCCAAACGGCGTTAAAATTGGTTGATTATTTCCATACATTTCACAGAAAAATCGATTCGAAGAAAATCACCTTACTATAGCTCAACCGATTCAGAGCTGTAAAAATCCGAAATCTGCAATTGTGCTCCGATTGCGGTTCTTGATACCTCAAATGATAGGTCTCGCGACGTGTAATTGTTATGCAAAACCGCGTTAATATTGGTTGATTATTTCCATACATTTCACAGAAAAATCGATTCGAAGAAAATCACCTTACTATAGCTCAGCCGATTCAGAGCTGTAAAACTCCAAAATCTGCAATTGTGCTCCGATTGCGGTTCTTGATACCTTAAATGATAGGTCAGGAGACCTGTAATTGCTATACCATACATTTCGAAGAAAGTTCGATTCGAAGAAAATCACCTTACTATAGCTCAGCCGATTCAGAGCTGTAAAAATCCGAAATCTGCAATTGTGCTCCGATTGCGGTTCTTGATACCTCAAATGATAGGTCTCGCGACGTGTAATTGTTATGCAAAACCGCGTTAATATTGGTTGATTATTTCCATACATTTCACAGAAAAATCGATTCGAAGAAAATCACCTTACTATAGCTCAGCCGATTCAGAGCTGTAAAACTCCAAAATCTGCAATTGTGCTCCGATTGCGGTTCTTGATACCTTAAATGATAGGTCAGGAGACCTGTAATTGCTATACCATACATTTCGAAGAAAGTTCGATTCGAAGAAAATCACCTTACTATAGCTCAGCCGATTCAGAGCTGTAAAAATCCGAAATCTGCAATTGTGCTCCGATTGCGGTTCTTGATACCTCAAATGATAGGTCTCGCGACGTGTAATTGTTATGCAAAACCGCGTTAATATTGGTTGATTATTTCCATACATTTCACAGAAAAATCGATTCGAAGAAAATCACCTTACTATAGCTCAGCCGATTCAGAGCTGTAAAACTCCAAAATCTGCAATTGTGCTCCGATTGCGGTTCTTGATACCTTAAATGATAGGTCAGGAGACCTGTAATTGCTATACCATACATTTCGAAGAAAGTTCGATTCGAAGAAAATCACCTTACTATAGCTCAGCCGATTCAGAGCTGTAAAAATCCGAAATCTGCAATTGTGCTCCGATTGCGGTTCTTGATACCTCAAATGATAGGTCTCGCGACGTGTAATTGTTATGCAAAACCGCGTTAATATTGGTTGATTATTTCCATACATTTCACAGAAAAATCGATTCGAAGAAAATCACCTTACTATAGCTCAACCGATTCAGAGCTGTAAAACTCCAAAATCTGCAATTGTGCTCCGATTGCGGTTCTTGATACCTCAAATGATAGGTCTCGGGACGTGTAATTGTTATGCCAAACGGCGTTAAAATTGGTTGATTATTTCCATACATTTCACAGAAAAATCGATTCGAAGAAAATCACCTTACTATAGCTCAACCGATTCAGAGCTGTAAAAATCCGAAATCTGCAATTGTGCTCCGATTGCGGTTCTTGATACCTCAAATGATAGGTCTCGCGACGTGTAATTGTTATGCAAAACCGCGTTAATATTGGTTGATTATTTCCATACATTTCACAGAAAAATCGATTCGAAGAAAATCACCTTACTATAGCTCAGCCGATTCAGAGCTGTAAAACTCCAAAATCTGCAATTGTGCTCCGATTGCGGTTCTTGATACCTTAAATGATAGGTCAGGAGACCTGTAATTGCTATACCATACATTTCGAAGAAAGTTCGATTCGAAGAAAATCACCTTACTATAGCTCAGCCGATTCAGAGCTGTAAAAATCCGAAATCTGCAATTGTGCTCCGATTGCGGTTCTTGATACCTCAAATGATAGGTCTCGCGACGTGTAATTGTTATGCAAAACCGCGTTAATATTGGTTGATTATTTCCATACATTTCACAGAAAAATCGATTCGAAGAAAATCACCTTACTATAGCTCAGCCGATTCAGAGCTGTAAAACTCCAAAATCTGCAATTGTGCTCCGATTGCGGTTCTTGATACCTTAAATGATAGGTCAGGAGACCTGTAATTGCTATACCATACATTTCGAAGAAAGTTCGATTCGAAGAAAATCACCTTACTATAGCTCAGCCGATTCAGAGCTGTAAAAATCCGAAATCTGCAATTGTGCTCCGATTGCGGTTCTTGATACCTCAAATGATAGGTCTCGCGACGTGTAATTGTTATGCAAAACCGCGTTAATATTGGTTGATTATTTCCATACATTTCACAGAAAAATCGATTCGAAGAAAATCACCTTACTATAGCTCAACCGATTCAGAGCTGTAAAACTCCAAAATCTGCAATTGTGCTCCGATTGCGGTTCTTGATACCTCAAATGATAGGTCTCGGGACGTGTAATTGTTATGCCAAACGGCGTTAAAATTGGTTGATTATTTCCATACATTTCACAGAAAAATCGATTCGAAGAAAATCACCTTACTATAGCTCAACCGATTCAGAGCTGTAAAAATCCGAAATCTGCAATTGTGCTCCGATTGCGGTTCTTGATACCTCAAATGATAGGTCTCGCGACGTGTAATTGTTATGCAAAACCGCGTTAATATTGGTTGATTATTTCCATACATTTCACAGAAAAATCGATTCGAAGAAAATCACCTTACTATAGCTCAGCCGATTCAGAGCTGTAAAACTCCAAAATCTGCAATTGTGCTCCGATTGCGGTTCTTGATACCTTAAATGATAGGTCAGGAGACCTGTAATTGCTATACCATACATTTCGAAGAAAGTTCGATTCGAAGAAAATCACCTTACTATAGCTCAGCCGATTCAGAGCTGTAAAAATCCGAAATCTGCAATTGTGCTCCGATTGCGGTTCTTGATACCTCAAATGATAGGTCTCGCGACGTGTAATTGTTATGCAAAACCGCGTTAATATTGGTTGATTATTTCCATACATTTCACAGAAAAATCGATTCGAAGAAAATCACCTTACTATAGCTCAGCCGATTCAGAGCTGTAAAACTCCAAAATCTGCAATTGTGCTCCGATTGCGGTTCTTGATACCTTAAATGATAGGTCAGGAGACCTGTAATTGCTATACCATACATTTCGAAGAAAGTTCGATTCGAAGAAAATCACCTTACTATAGCTCAGCCGATTCAGAGCTGTAAAAATCCGAAATCTGCAATTGTGCTCCGATTGCGGTTCTTGATACCTCAAATGATAGGTCTCGCGACGTGTAATTGTTATGCAAAACCGCGTTAATATTGGTTGATTATTTCCATACATTTCACAGAAAAATCGATTCGAAGAAAATCACCTTACTATAGCTCAACCGATTCAGAGCTGTAAAACTCCAAAATCTGCAATTGTGCTCCGATTGCGGTTCTTGATACCTCAAATGATAGGTCTCGGGACGTGTAATTGTTATGCCAAACGGCGTTAAAATTGGTTGATTATTTCCATACATTTCACAGAAAAATCGATTCGAAGAAAATCACCTTACTATAGCTCAACCGATTCAGAGCTGTAAAAATCCGAAATCTGCAATTGTGCTCCGATTGCGGTTCTTGATACCTCAAATGATAGGTCTCGCGACGTGTAATTGTTATGCAAAACCGCGTTAATATTGGTTGATTATTTCCATACATTTCACAGAAAAATCGATTCGAAGAAAATCACCTTACTATAGCTCAGCCGATTCAGAGCTGTAAAACTCCAAAATCTGCAATTGTGCTCCGATTGCGGTTCTTGATACCTTAAATGATAGGTCAGGAGACCTGTAATTGCTATACCATACATTTCGAAGAAAGTTCGATTCGAAGAAAATCACCTTACTATAGCTCAGCCGATTCAGAGCTGTAAAAATCCGAAATCTGCAATTGTGCTCCGATTGCGGTTCTTGATACCTCAAATGATAGGTCTCGCGACGTGTAATTGTTATGCAAAACCGCGTTAATATTGGTTGATTATTTCCATACATTTCACAGAAAAATCGATTCGAAGAAAATCACCTTACTATAGCTCAGCCGATTCAGAGCTGTAAAACTCCAAAATCTGCAATTGTGCTCCGATTGCGGTTCTTGATACCTTAAATGATAGGTCAGGAGACCTGTAATTGCTATACCATACATTTCGAAGAAAGTTCGATTCGAAGAAAATCACCTTACTATAGCTCAGCCGATTCAGAGCTGTAAAAATCCGAAATCTGCAATTGTGCTCCGATTGCGGTTCTTGATACCTCAAATGATAGGTCTCGCGACGTGTAATTGTTATGCAAAACCGCGTTAATATTGGTTGATTATTTCCATACATTTCACAGAAAAATCGATTCGAAGAAAATCACCTTACTATAGCTCAGCCGATTCAGAGCTGTAAAACTCCAAAATCTGCAATTGTGCTCCGATTGCGGTTCTTGATACCTTAAATGATAGGTCAGGAGACCTGTAATTGCTATACCATACATTTCGAAGAAAGTTCGATTCGAAGAAAATCACCTTACTATAGCTCAGCCGATTCAGAGCTGTAAAAATCCGAAATCTGCAATTGTGCTCCGATTGCGGTTCTTGATACCTCAAATGATAGGTCTCGCGACGTGTAATTGTTATGCAAAACCGCGTTAATATTGGTTGATTATTTCCATACATTTCACAGAAAAATCGATTCGAAGAAAATCACCTTACTATAGCTCAACCGATTCAGAGCTGTAAAACTCCAAAATCTGCAATTGTGCTCCGATTGCGGTTCTTGATACCTCAAATGATAGGTCTCGGGACGTGTAATTGTTATGCCAAACGGCGTTAAAATTGGTTGATTATTTCCATACATTTCACAGAAAAATCGATTCGAAGAAAATCACCTTACTATAGCTCAACCGATTCAGAGCTGTAAAAATCCGAAATCTGCAATTGTGCTCCGATTGCGGTTCTTGATACCTCAAATGATAGGTCTCGCGACGTGTAATTGTTATGCAAAACCGCGTTAATATTGGTTGATTATTTCCATACATTTCACAGAAAAATCGATTCGAAGAAAATCACCTTACTATAGCTCAGCCGATTCAGAGCTGTAAAACTCCAAAATCTGCAATTGTGCTCCGATTGCGGTTCTTGATACCTTAAATGATAGGTCAGGAGACCTGTAATTGCTATACCATACATTTCGAAGAAAGTTCGATTCGAAGAAAATCACCTTACTATAGCTCAGCCGATTCAGAGCTGTAAAAATCCGAAATCTGCAATTGTGCTCCGATTGCGGTTCTTGATACCTCAAATGATAGGTCTCGCGACGTGTAATTGTTATGCAAAACCGCGTTAATATTGGTTGATTATTTCCATACATTTCACAGAAAAATCGATTCGAAGAAAATCACCTTACTATAGCTCAGCCGATTCAGAGCTGTAAAACTCCAAAATCTGCAATTGTGCTCCGATTGCGGTTCTTGATACCTTAAATGATAGGTCAGGAGACCTGTAATTGCTATACCATACATTTCGAAGAAAGTTCGATTCGAAGAAAATCACCTTACTATAGCTCAGCCGATTCAGAGCTGTAAAAATCCGAAATCTGCAATTGTGCTCCGATTGCGGTTCTTGATACCTCAAATGATAGGTCTCGCGACGTGTAATTGTTATGCAAAACCGCGTTAATATTGGTTGATTATTTCCATACATTTCACAGAAAAATCGATTCGAAGAAAATCACCTTACTATAGCTCAACCGATTCAGAGCTGTAAAACTCCAAAATCTGCAATTGTGCTCCGATTGCGGTTCTTGATACCTCAAATGATAGGTCTCGGGACGTGTAATTGTTATGCCAAACGGCGTTAAAATTGGTTGATTATTTCCATACATTTCACAGAAAAATCGATTCGAAGAAAATCACCTTACTATAGCTCAACCGATTCAGAGCTGTAAAAATCCGAAATCTGCAATTGTGCTCCGATTGCGGTTCTTGATACCTCAAATGATAGGTCTCGCGACGTGTAATTGTTATGCAAAACCGCGTTAATATTGGTTGATTATTTCCATACATTTCACAGAAAAATCGATTCGAAGAAAATCACCTTACTATAGCTCAGCCGATTCAGAGCTGTAAAACTCCAAAATCTGCAATTGTGCTCCGATTGCGGTTCTTGATACCTTAAATGATAGGTCAGGAGACCTGTAATTGCTATACCATACATTTCGAAGAAAGTTCGATTCGAAGAAAATCACCTTACTATAGCTCAGCCGATTCAGAGCTGTAAAAATCCGAAATCTGCAATTGTGCTCCGATTGCGGTTCTTGATACCTCAAATGATAGGTCTCGCGACGTGTAATTGTTATGCAAAACCGCGTTAATATTGGTTGATTATTTCCATACATTTCACAGAAAAATCGATTCGAAGAAAATCACCTTACTATAGCTCAGCCGATTCAGAGCTGTAAAACTCCAAAATCTGCAATTGTGCTCCGATTGCGGTTCTTGATACCTTAAATGATAGGTCAGGAGACCTGTAATTGCTATACCATACATTTCGAAGAAAGTTCGATTCGAAGAAAATCACCTTACTATAGCTCAGCCGATTCAGAGCTGTAAAAATCCGAAATCTGCAATTGTGCTCCGATTGCGGTTCTTGATACCTCAAATGATAGGTCTCGCGACGTGTAATTGTTATGCAAAACCGCGTTAATATTGGTTGATTATTTCCATACATTTCACAGAAAAATCGATTCGAAGAAAATCACCTTACTATAGCTCAACCGATTCAGAGCTGTAAAACTCCAAAATCTGCAATTGTGCTCCGATTGCGGTTCTTGATACCTCAAATGATAGGTCTCGGGACGTGTAATTGTTATGCCAAACGGCGTTAAAATTGGTTGATTATTTCCATACATTTCACAGAAAAATCGATTCGAAGAAAATCACCTTACTATAGCTCAACCGATTCAGAGCTGTAAAAATCCGAAATCTGCAATTGTGCTCCGATTGCGGTTCTTGATACCTCAAATGATAGGTCTCGCGACGTGTAATTGTTATGCAAAAGCGCGTTAATATTGGTTGATTATTTCCATACATTTCACAGAAAAATCGATTCGAAGAAAATCACCTTACTATAGCTCAGCCGATTCAGAGCTGTAAAACTCCAAAATCTGCAATTGTGCTCCGATTGCGGTTCTTGATACCTTAAATGATAGGTCAGGAGACCTGTAATTGCTATACCATACATTTCGAAGAAAGTTCGATTCGAAGAAAATCACCTTACTATAGCTCAGCCGATTCAGAGCTGTAAAAATCCGAAATCTGCAATTGTGCTCCGATTGCGGTTCTTGATACCTCAAATGATAGGTCTCGCGACGTGTAATTGTTATGCAAAACCGCGTTAATATTGGTTGATTATTTCCATACATTTCACAGAAAAATCGATTCGAAGAAAATCACCTTACTATAGCTCAGCCGATTCAGAGCTGTAAAACTCCAAAATCTGCAATTGTGCTCCGATTGCGGTTCTTGATACCTTAAATGATAGGTCAGGAGACCTGTAATTGCTATACCATACATTTCGAAGAAAGTTCGATTCGAAGAAAATCACCTTACTATAGCTCAGCCGATTCAGAGCTGTAAAAATCCGAAATCTGCAATTGTGCTCCGATTGCGGTTCTTGATACCTCAAATGATAGGTCTCGCGACGTGTAATTGTTATGCAAAACCGCGTTAATATTGGTTGATTATTTCCATACATTTCACAGAAAAATCGATTCGAAGAAAATCACCTTACTATAGCTCAACCGATTCAGAGCTGTAAAAATCCGAAATCTGCAATTGTGCTCCGATTGCGGTTCTTGATACCTCAAATGATAGGTCTCGCGACGTGTAATTGTTATGCAAAACCGCGTTAATATTGGTTGATTATTTCCATACATTTCACAGAAAAATCGATTCGAAGAAAATCACCTTACTATAGCTCAACCGATTCAGAGCTGTAAAACTCCAAAATCTGCAATTGTGCTCCGATTGCGGTTCTTGATACCTCAAATGATAGGTCTCGGGACGTGTAATTGTTATGCCAAACGGCGTTAAAATTGGTTGATTATTTCCATACATTTCACAGAAAAATCGATTCGAAGAAAATCACCTTACTATAGCTCAACCGATTCAGAGCTGTAAAAATCCGAAATCTGCAATTGTGCTCCGATTGCGGTTCTTGATACCTCAAATGATAGGTCTCGCGACGTGTAATTGTTATGCAAAACCGCGTTAATATTGGTTGATTATTTCCATACATTTCACAGAAAAATCGATTCGAAGAAAATCACCTTACTATAGCTCAACCGATTCAGAGCTGTAAAACTCCAAAATCTGCAATTGTGCTCCGATTGCGGTTCTTGATACCTCAAATGATAGGTCTCGGGACGTGTAATTGTTATGCCAAACGGCGTTAAAATTGGTTGATTATTTCCATACATTTCACAGAAAAATCGATTCGAAGAAAATCACCTTACTATAGCTCAACCGATTCAGAGCTGTAAAAATCCGAAATCTGCAATTGTGCTCCGATTGCGGTTCTTGATACCTTAAATGATAGGTCAGGAGACCTGTAATTGCTATACCATACATTTCGAAGAAAGTTCGATTCGAAGAAAATCACCTTACTATAGCTCAGCCGATTCAGAGCTGTAAAAATCCGAAATCTGCAATTGTGCTCCGATTGCGGTTCTTGATACCTCAAATGATAGGTCTCGCGACGTGTAATTGTTATGCAAAACCGCGTTAATATTGGTTGATTATTTCCATACATTTCACAGAAAAATCGATTCGAAGAAAATCACCTTACTATAGCTCAACCGATTCAGAGCTGTAAAACTCCAAAATCTGCAATTGTGCTCCGATTGCGGTTCTTGATACCTTAAATGATAGGTCAGGAGACCTGTAATTGCTATACCATACATTTCGAAGAAAGTTCGATTCGAAGAAAATCACCTTACTATAGCTCAGCCGATTCAGAGCTGTAAAAATCCGAAATCTGCAATTGTGCTCCGATTGCGGTTCTTGATACCTCAAATGATAGGTCTCGCGACGTGTAATTGTTATGCAAAACCGCGTTAATATTGGTTGATTATTTCCATACATTTCACAGAAAAATCGATTCGAAGAAAATCACCTTACTATAGCTCAACCGATTCAGAGCTGTAAAAATCCGAAATCTGCAATTGTGCTCCGATTGCGGTTCTTGATACCTTAAATGATAGGTCAGGAGACCTGTAATTGCTATACCATACATTTCGAAGAAAGTTCGATTCGAAGAAAATCACCTTACTATAGCTCAGCCGATTCAGAGCTGTAAAAATCCGAAATCTGCAATTGTGCTCCGATTGCGGTTCTTGATACCTCAAATGATAGGTCTCGCGACGTGTAATTGTTATGCAAAACCGCGTTAATATTGGTTGATTATTTCCATACATTTCACAGAAAAATCGATTCGAAGAAAATCACCTTACTATAGCTCAACCGATTCAGAGCTGTAAAAATCCGAAATCTGCAATTGTGCTCCGATTGCGGTTCTTGATACCTTAAATGATAGGTCAGGAGACCTGTAATTGCTATACCATACATTTCGAAGAAAGTTCGATTCGAAGAAAATCACCTTACTATAGCTCAACCGATTCAGAGCTGTAAAAATCCGAAATCTGCAATTGTGCTCCGATTGCGGTTCTTGATACCTCAAATGATAGGTCTCGCGACGTGTAATTGTTATGCAAAACCGCGTTAATATTGGTTGATTATTTCCATACATTTCACAGAAAAATCGATTCGAAGAAAATCACCTTACTATAGCTCAACCGATTCAGAGCTGTAAAACTCCAAAATCTGCAATTGTGCTCCGATTGCGGTTCTTGATACCTTAAATGATAGGTCAGGAGACCTGTAATTGCTATACCATACATTTCGAAGAAAGTTCGATTCGAAGAAAATCACCTTACTATAGCTCAGCCGATTCAGAGCTGTAAAAATCCGAAATCTGCAATTGTGCTCCGATTGCGGTTCTTGATACCTCAAATGATAGGTCTCGCGACGTGTAATTGTTATGCAAAACCGCGTTAATATTGGTTGATTATTTCCATACATTTCACAGAAAAATCGATTCGAAGAAAATCACCTTACTATAGCTCAACCGATTCAGAGCTGTAAAACTCCAAAATCTGCAATTGTGCTCCGATTGCGGTTCTTGATACCTCAAATGATAGGTCTCGGGACGTGTAATTGTTATGCCAAACGGCGTTAAAATTGGTTGATTATTTCCATACATTTCACAGAAAAATCGATTCGAAGAAAATCACCTTACTATAGCTCAACCGATTCAGAGCTGTAAAAATCCGAAATCTGCAATTGTGCTCCGATTGCGGTTCTTGATACCTCAAATGATAGGTCTCGCGACGTGTAATTGTTATGCAAAACCGCGTTAATATTGGTTGATTATTTCCATACATTTCACAGAAAAATCGATTCGAAGAAAATCACCTTACTATAGCTCAGCCGATTCAGAGCTGTAAAACTCCAAAATCTGCAATTGTGCTCCGATTGCGGTTCTTGATACCTTAAATGATAGGTCAGGAGACCTGTAATTGCTATACCATACATTTCGAAGAAAGTTCGATTCGAAGAAAATCACCTTACTATAGCTCAGCCGATTCAGAGCTGTAAAAATCCGAAATCTGCAATTGTGCTCCGATTGCGGTTCTTGATACCTCAAATGATAGGTCTCGCGACGTGTAATTGTTATGCAAAACCGCGTTAATATTGGTTGATTATTTCCATACATTTCACAGAAAAATCGATTCGAAGAAAATCACCTTACTATAGCTCAACCGATTCAGAGCTGTAAAACTCCAAAATCTGCAATTGTGCTCCGATTGCGGTTCTTGATACCTCAAATGATAGGTCTCGGGACGTGTAATTGTTATGCCAAACGGCGTTAAAATTGGTTGATTATTTCCATACATTTCACAGAAAAATCGATTCGAAGAAAATCACCTTACTATAGCTCAACCGATTCAGAGCTGTAAAAATCCGAAATCTGCAATTGTGCTCCGATTGCGGTTCTTGATACCTTAAATGATAGGTCAGGAGACCTGTAATTGCTATACCATACATTTCGAAGAAAGTTCGATTCGAAGAAAATCACCTTACTATAGCTCAGCCGATTCAGAGCTGTAAAAATCCGAAATCTGCAATTGTGCTCCGATTGCGGTTCTTGATACCTCAAATGATAGGTCTCGCGACGTGTAATTGTTATGCAAAACCGCGTTAATATTGGTTGATTATTTCCATACATTTCACAGAAAAATCGATTCGAAGAAAATCACCTTACTATATATAGCTCAACCGATTCAGAGCTGTAAAACTCCAAAATCTGCAATTGTGCTCCGATTGCGGTTCTTGATACCTTAAATGATAGGTCAGGAGACCTGTAATTGCTATACCATACATTTCGAAGAAAGTTCGATTCGAAGAAAATCACCTTACTATAGCTCAGCCGATTCAGAGCTGTAAAAATCCGAAATCTGCAATTGTGCTCCGATTGCGGTTCTTGATACCTCAAATGATAGGTCTCGCGACGTGTAATTGTTATGCAAAACCGCGTTAATATTGGTTGATTATTTCCATACATTTCACAGAAAAATCGATTCGAAGAAAATCACCTTACTATAGCTCAACCGATTCAGAGCTGTAAAACTCCAAAATCTGCAATTGTGCTCCGATTGCGGTTCTTGATACCTTAAATGATAGGTCAGGAGACCTGTAATTGCTATACCATACATTTCGAAGAAAGTTCGATTCGAAGAAAATCACCTTACTATAGCTCAGCCGATTCAGAGCTGTAAAAATCCGAAATCTGCAATTGTGCTCCGATTGCGGTTCTTGATACCTCAAATGATAGGTCTCGCGACGTGTAATTGTTATGCAAAACCGCGTTAATATTGGTTGATTATTTCCATACATTTCACAGAAAAATCGATTCGAAGAAAATCACCTTACTATAGCTCAACCGATTCAGAGCTGTAAAAATCCGAAATCTGCAATTGTGCTCCGATTGCGGTTCTTGATACCTTAAATGATAGGTCAGGAGACCTGTAATTGCTATACCATACATTTCGAAGAAAGTTCGATTCGAAGAAAATCACCTTACTATAGCTCAGCCGATTCAGAGCTGTAAAAATCCGAAATCTGCAATTGTGCTCCGATTGCGGTTCTTGATACCTCAAATGATAGGTCTCGCGACGTGTAATTGTTATGCAAAACCGCGTTAATATTGGTTGATTATTTCCATACATTTCACAGAAAAATCGATTCGAAGAAAATCACCTTACTATAGCTCAACCGATTCAGAGCTGTAAAAATCCGAAATCTGCAATTGTGCTCCGATTGCGGTTCTTGATACCTCAAATGATAGGTCTCGCGACGTGTAATTGTTATGCAAAACCGCGTTAATATTGGTTGATTATTTCCATACATTTCACAGAAAAATCGATTCGAAGAAAATCACCTTACTATAGCTCAACCGATTCAGAGCTGTAAAACTCCAAAATCTGCAATTGTGCTCCGATTGCGGTTCTTGATACCTCAAATGATAGGTCTCGGGACGTGTAATTGTTATGCCAAACGGCGTTAAAATTGGTTGATTATTTCCATACATTTCACAGAAAAATCGATTCGAAGAAAATCACCTTACTATAGCTCAGCCGATTCAGAGCTGTAAAAATCCGAAATCTGCAATTGTGCTCCGATTGCGGTTCTTGATACCTTAAATGATAGGTCAGGAGACCTGTAATTGCTATACCATACATTTCGAAGAAAGTTCGATTCGAAGAAAATCACCTTACTATAGCTCAGCCGATTCAGAGCTGTAAAAATCCGAAATCTGCAATTGTGCTCCGATTGCGGTTCTTGATACCTCAAATGATAGGTCTCGCGACGTGTAATTGTTATGCAAAACCGCGTTAATATTGGTTGATTATTTCCATACATTTCACAGAAAAATCGATTCGAAGAAAATCACCTTACTATAGCTCAACCGATTCAGAGCTGTAAAAATCCGAAATCTGCAATTGTGCTCCGATTGCGGTTCTTGATACCTTAAATGATAGGTCAGGAGACCTGTAATTGCTATACCATACATTTCGAAGAAAGTTCGATTCGAAGAAAATCACCTTACTATAGCTCAGCCGATTCAGAGCTGTAAAAATCCGAAATCTGCAATTGTGCTCCGATTGCGGTTCTTGATACCTCAAATGATAGGTCTCGCGACGTGTAATTGTTATGCAAAACCGCGTTAATATTGGTTGATTATTTCCATACATTTCACAGAAAAATCGATTCGAAGAAAATCACCTTACTATAGCTCAACCGATTCAGAGCTGTAAAACTCCAAAATCTGCAATTGTGCTCCGATTGCGGTTCTTGATACCTTAAATGATAGGTCAGGAGACCTGTAATTGCTATACCATACATTTCGAAGAAAGTTCGATTCGAAGAAAATCACCTTACTATAGCTCAGCCGATTCAGAGCTGTAAAAATCCGAAATCTGCAATTGTGCTCCGATTGCGGTTCTTGATACCTCAAATGATAGGTCTCGCGACGTGTAATTGTTATGCAAAACCGCGTTAATATTGGTTGATTATTTCCATACATTTCACAGAAAAATCGATTCGAAGAAAATCACCTTACTATAGCTCAACCGATTCAGAGCTGTAAAAATCCGAAATCTGCAATTGTGCTCCGATTGCGGTTCTTGATACCTTAAATGATAGGTCAGGAGACCTGTAATTGCTATACCATACATTTCGAAGAAAGTTCGATTCGAAGAAAATCACCTTACTATAGCTCAGCCGATTCAGAGCTGTAAAAATCCGAAATCTGCAATTGTGCTCCGATTGCGGTTCTTGATACCTCAAATGATAGGTCTCGGGACGTGTAATTGTTATGCCAAACGGCGTTAAAATTGGTTGATTATTTCCATACATTTCACAGAAAAATCGATTCGAAGAAAATCACCTTACTATAGCTCAACCGATTCAGAGCTGTAAAAATCCGAAATCTGCAATTGTGCTCCGATTGCGGTTCTTGATACCTTAAATGATAGGTCAGGAGACCTGTAATTGCTATACCATACATTTCGAAGAAAGTTCGATTCGAAGAAAATCACCTTACTATAGCTCAGCCGATTCAGAGCTGTAAAACTCCAAAATCTGCAATTGTGCTCCGATTGCGGTTCTTGATACCTCAAATGATAGGTCTCGCGACGTGTAATTGTTATGCAAAACCGCGTTAATATTGGTTGATTATTTCCATACATTTCACAGAAAAATCGATTCGAAGAAAATCACCTTACTATAGCTCAGCCGATTCAGAGCTGTAAAACTCCAAAATCTGCAATTGTGCTCCGATTGCGGTTCTTGATACCTCAAATGATAGGTCTCGCGACGTGTAATTGTTATGCAAAACCGCGTTAATATTGGTTGATTATTTCCATACATTTCACAGAAAAATCGATTCGAAGAAAATCACCTTACTATAGCTCAACCGATTCAGAGCTGTAAAAATCCGAAATCTGCAATTGTGCTCCGATTGCGGTTCTTGATACCTTAAATGATAGGTCAGGAGACCTGTAATTGCTATACCATACATTTCGAAGAAAGTTCGATTCGAAGAAAATCACCTTACTATAGCTCAGCCGATTCAGAGCTGTAAAAATCCGAAATCTGCAATTGTGCTCCGATTGCGGTTCTTGATACCTCAAATGATAGGTCTCGCGACGTGTAATTGTTATGCAAAACCGCGTTAATATTGGTTGATTATTTCCATACATTTCACAGAAAAATCGATTCGAAGAAAATCACCTTACTATAGCTCAACCGATTCAGAGCTGTAAAAATCCGAAATCTGCAATTGTGCTCCGATTGCGGTTCTTGATACCTTAAATGATAGGTCAGGAGACCTGTAATTGCTATACCATACATTTCGAAGAAAGTTCGATTCGAAGAAAATCACCTTACTATAGCTCAGCCGATTCAGAGCTGTAAAAATCCGAAATCTGCAATTGTGCTCCGATTGCGGTTCTTGATACCTCAAATGATAGGTCTCGCGACGTGTAATTGTTATGCAAAACCGCGTTAATATTGGTTGATTATTTCCATACATTTCACAGAAAAATCGATTCGAAGAAAATCACCTTACTATAGCTCAGCCGATTCAGAGCTGTAAAACTCCAAAATCTGCAATTGTGCTCCGATTGCGGTTCTTGATACCTTAAATGATAGGTCAGGAGACCTGTAATTGCTATACCATACATTTCGAAGAAAGTTCGATTCGAAGAAAATCACCTTACTATAGCTCAGCCGATTCAGAGCTGTAAAAATCCGAAATCTGCAATTGTGCTCCGATTGCGGTTCTTGATACCTCAAATGATAGGTCTCGCGACGTGTAATTGTTATGCAAAACCGCGTTAATATTGGTTGATTATTTCCATACATTTCACAGAAAAATCGATTCGAAGAAAATCACCTTACTATAGCTCAACCGATTCAGAGCTGTAAAACTCCAAAATCTGCAATTGTGCTCCGATTGCGGTTCTTGATACCTCAAATGATAGGTCTCGGGACGTGTAATTGTTATGCCAAACGGCGTTAAAATTGGTTGATTATTTCCATACATTTCACAGAAAAATCGATTCGAAGAAAATCACCTTACTATAGCTCAACCGATTCAGAGCTGTAAAAATCCGAAATCTGCAATTGTGCTCCGATTGCGGTTCTTGATACCTCAAATGATAGGTCTCGCGACGTGTAATTGTTATGCAAAACCGCGTTAATATTGGTTGATTATTTCCATACATTTCACAGAAAAATCGATTCGAAGAAAATCACCTTACTATAGCTCAACCGATTCAGAGCTGTAAAACTCCAAAATCTGCAATTGTGCTCCGATTGCGGTTCTTGATACCTCAAATGATAGGTCTCGGGACGTGTAATTGTTATGCCAAACGGCGTTAAAATTGGTTGATTATTTCCATACATTTCACAGAAAAATCGATTCGAAGAAAATCACCTTACTATAGCTCAACCGATTCAGAGCTGTAAAAATCCGAAATCTGCAATTGTGCTCCGATTGCGGTTCTTGATACCTTAAATGATAGGTCAGGAGACCTGTAATTGCTATACCATACATTTCGAAGAAAGTTCGATTCGAAGAAAATCACCTTACTATAGCTCAGCCGATTCAGAGCTGTAAAAATCCGAAATCTGCAATTGTGCTCCGATTGCGGTTCTTGATACCTCAAATGATAGGTCTCGCGACGTGTAATTGTTATGCAAAACCGCGTTAATATTGGTTGATTATTTCCATACATTTCACAGAAAAATCGATTCGAAGAAAATCACCTTACTATAGCTCAACCGATTCAGAGCTGTAAAACTCCAAAATCTGCAATTGTGCTCCGATTGCGGTTCTTGATACCTTAAATGATAGGTCAGGAGACCTGTAATTGCTATACCATACATTTCGAAGAAAGTTCGATTCGAAGAAAATCACCTTACTATAGCTCAGCCGATTCAGAGCTGTAAAAATCCGAAATCTGCAATTGTGCTCCGATTGCGGTTCTTGATACCTCAAATGATAGGTCTCGCGACGTGTAATTGTTATGCAAAACCGCGTTAATATTGGTTGATTATTTCCATACATTTCACAGAAAAATCGATTCGAAGAAAATCACCTTACTATAGCTCAACCGATTCAGAGCTGTAAAAATCCGAAATCTGCAATTGTGCTCCGATTGCGGTTCTTGATACCTTAAATGATAGGTCAGGAGACCTGTAATTGCTATACCATACATTTCGAAGAAAGTTCGATTCGAAGAAAATCACCTTACTATAGCTCAGCCGATTCAGAGCTGTAAAAATCCGAAATCTGCAATTGTGCTCCGATTGCGGTTCTTGATACCTCAAATGATAGGTCTCGCGACGTGTAATTGTTATGCAAAACCGCGTTAATATTGGTTGATTATTTCCATACATTTCACAGAAAAATCGATTCGAAGAAAATCACCTTACTATAGCTCAACCGATTCAGAGCTGTAAAAATCCGAAATCTGCAATTGTGCTCCGATTGCGGTTCTTGATACCTTAAATGATAGGTCAGGAGACCTGTAATTGCTATACCATACATTTCGAAGAAAGTTCGATTCGAAGAAAATCACCTTACTATAGCTCAGCCGATTCAGAGCTGTAAAAATCCGAAATCTGCAATTGTGCTCCGATTGCGGTTCTTGATACCTCAAATGATAGGTCTCGCGACGTGTAATTGTTATGCAAAACCGCGTTAATATTGGTTGATTATTTCCATACATTTCACAGAAAAATCGATTCGAAGAAAATCACCTTACTATAGCTCAACCGATTCAGAGCTGTAAAACTCCAAAATCTGCAATTGTGCTCCGATTGCGGTTCTTGATACCTCAAATGATAGGTCTCGGGACGTGTAATTGTTATGCCAAACGGCGTTAAAATTGGTTGATTATTTCCATACATTTCACAGAAAAATCGATTCGAAGAAAATCACCTTACTATAGCTCAACCGATTCAGAGCTGTAAAAATCCGAAATCTGCAATTGTGCTCCGATTGCGGTTCTTGATACCTCAAATGATAGGTCTCGCGACGTGTAATTGTTATGCAAAACCGCGTTAATATTGGTTGATTATTTCCATACATTTCACAGAAAAATCGATTCGAAGAAAATCACCTTACTATAGCTCAGCCGATTCAGAGCTGTAAAACTCCAAAATCTGCAATTGTGCTCCGATTGCGGTTCTTGATACCTTAAATGATAGGTCAGGAGACCTGTAATTGCTATACCATACATTTCGAAGAAAGTTCGATTCGAAGAAAATCACCTTACTATAGCTCAGCCGATTCAGAGCTGTAAAAATCCGAAATCTGCAATTGTGCTCCGATTGCGGTTCTTGATACCTCAAATGATAGGTCTCGCGACGTGTAATTGTTATGCAAAACCGCGTTAATATTGGTTGATTATTTCCATACATTTCACAGAAAAATCGATTCGAAGAAAATCACCTTACTATAGCTCAACCGATTCAGAGCTGTAAAACTCCAAAATCTGCAATTGTGCTCCGATTGCGGTTCTTGATACCTCAAATGATAGGTCTCGGGACGTGTAATTGTTATGCCAAACGGCGTTAAAATTGGTTGATTATTTCCATACATTTCACAGAAAAATCGATTCGAAGAAAATCACCTTACTATAGCTCAACCGATTCAGAGCTGTAAAAATCCGAAATCTGCAATTGTGCTCCGATTGCGGTTCTTGATACCTCAAATGATAGGTCTCGCGACGTGTAATTGTTATGCAAAACCGCGTTAATATTGGTTGATTATTTCCATACATTTCACAGAAAAATCGATTCGAAGAAAATCACCTTACTATAGCTCAACCGATTCAGAGCTGTAAAACTCCAAAATCTGCAATTGTGCTCCGATTGCGGTTCTTGATACCTCAAATGATAGGTCTCGGGACGTGTAATTGTTATGCCAAACGGCGTTAAAATTGGTTGATTATTTCCATACATTTCACAGAAAAATCGATTCGAAGAAAATCACCTTACTATAGCTCAACCGATTCAGAGCTGTAAAAATCCGAAATCTGCAATTGTGCTCCGATTGCGGTTCTTGATACCTTAAATGATAGGTCAGGAGACCTGTAATTGCTATACCATACATTTCGAAGAAAGTTCGATTCGAAGAAAATCACCTTACTATAGCTCAGCCGATTCAGAGCTGTAAAACTCCAAAATCTGCAATTGTGCTCCGATTGCGGTTCTTGATACCTCAAATGATAGGTCTCGCGACGTGTAATTGTTATGCAAAACCGCGTTAATATTGGTTGATTATTTCCATACATTTCACAGAAAAATCGATTCGAAGAAAATCACCTTACTATAGCTCAGCCGATTCAGAGCTGTAAAACTCCAAAATCTGCAATTGTGCTCCGATTGCGGTTCTTGATACCTTAAATGATAGGTCAGGAGACCTGTAATTGCTATACCATACATTTCGAAGAAAGTTCGATTCGAAGAAAATCACCTTACTATAGCTCAGCCGATTCAGAGCTGTAAAAATCCGAAATCTGCAATTGTGCTCCGATTGCGGTTCTTGATACCTCAAATGATAGGTCTCGCGACGTGTAATTGTTATGCAAAACCGCGTTAATATTGGTTGATTATTTCCATACATTTCACAGAAAAATCGATTCGAAGAAAATCACCTTACTATAGCTCAACCGATTCAGAGCTGTAAAACTCCAAAATCTGCAATTGTGCTCCGATTGCGGTTCTTGATACCTCAAATGATAGGTCTCGGGACGTGTAATTGTTATGCCAAACGGCGTTAAAATTGGTTGATTATTTCCATACATTTCACAGAAAAATCGATTCGAAGAAAATCACCTTACTATAGCTCAACCGATTCAGAGCTGTAAAAATCCGAAATCTGCAATTGTGCTCCGATTGCGGTTCTTGATACCTCAAATGATAGGTCTCGCGACGTGTAATTGTTATGCAAAACCGCGTTAATATTGGTTGATTATTTCCATACATTTCACAGAAAAATCGATTCGAAGAAAATCACCTTACTATAGCTCAACCGATTCAGAGCTGTAAAACTCCAAAATCTGCAATTGTGCTCCGATTGCGGTTCTTGATACCTCAAATGATAGGTCTCGGGACGTGTAATTGTTATGCCAAACGGCGTTAAAATTGGTTGATTATTTCCATACATTTCACAGAAAAATCGATTCGAAGAAAATCACCTTACTATAGCTCAACCGATTCAGAGCTGTAAAAATCCGAAATCTGCAATTGTGCTCCGATTGCGGTTCTTGATACCTTAAATGATAGGTCAGGAGACCTGTAATTGCTATACCATACATTTCGAAGAAAGTTCGATTCGAAGAAAATCACCTTACTATAGCTCAGCCGATTCAGAGCTGTAAAACTCCAAAATCTGCAATTGTGCTCCGATTGCGGTTCTTGATACCTTAAATGATAGGTCAGGAGACCTGTAATTGCTATACCATACATTTCGAAGAAAGTTCGATTCGAAGAAAATCACCTTACTATAGCTCAGCCGATTCAGAGCTGTAAAAATCCGAAATCTGCAATTGTGCTCCGATTGCGGTTCTTGATACCTCAAATGATAGGTCTCGCGACGTGTAATTGTTATGCAAAACCGCGTTAATATTGGTTGATTATTTCCATACATTTCACAGAAAAATCGATTCGAAGAAAATCACCTTACTATAGCTCAACCGATTCAGAGCTGTAAAACTCCAAAATCTGCAATTGTGCTCCGATTGCGGTTCTTGATACCTTAAATGATAGGTCAGGAGACCTGTAATTGCTATACCATACATTTCGAAGAAAGTTCGATTCGAAGAAAATCACCTTACTATAGCTCAGCCGATTCAGAGCTGTAAAAATCCGAAATCTGCAATTGTGCTCCGATTGCGGTTCTTGATACCTCAAATGATAGGTCTCGCGACGTGTAATTGTTATGCAAAACCGCGTTAATATTGGTTGATTATTTCCATACATTTCACAGAAAAATCGATTCGAAGAAAATCACCTTACTATAGCTCAGCCGATTCAGAGCTGTAAAACTCCAAAATCTGCAATTGTGCTCCGATTGCGGTTCTTGATACCTCAAATGATAGGTCTCGCGACGTGTAATTGTTATGCAAAACCGCGTTAATATTGGTTGATTATTTCCATACATTTCACAGAAAAATCGATTCGAAGAAAATCACCTTACTATAGCTCAGCCGATTCAGAGCTGTAAAACTCCAAAATCTGCAATTGTGCTCCGATTGCGGTTCTTGATACCTTAAATGATAGGTCAGGAGACCTGTAATTGCTATACCATACATTTCGAAGAAAGTTCGATTCGAAGAAAATCACCTTACTATAGCTCAGCCGATTCAGAGCTGTAAAAATCCGAAATCTGCAATTGTGCTCCGATTGCGGTTCTTGATACCTCAAATGATAGGTCTCGCGACGTGTAATTGTTATGCAAAACCGCGTTAATATTGGTTGATTATTTCCATACATTTCACAGAAAAATCGATTCGAAGAAAATCACCTTACTATAGCTCAACCGATTCAGAGCTGTAAAACTCCAAAATCTGCAATTGTGCTCCGATTGCGGTTCTTGATACCTTAAATGATAGGTCAGGAGACCTGTAATTGCTATACCATACATTTCGAAGAAAGTTCGATTCGAAGAAAATCACCTTACTATAGCTCAGCCGATTCAGAGCTGTAAAAATCCGAAATCTGCAATTGTGCTCCGATTGCGGTTCTTGATACCTCAAATGATAGGTCTCGCGACGTGTAATTGTTATGCAAAACCGCGTTAATATTGGTTGATTATTTCCATACATTTCACAGAAAAATCGATTCGAAGAAAATCACCTTACTATAGCTCAACCGATTCAGAGCTGTAAAACTCCAAAATCTGCAATTGTGCTCCGATTGCGGTTCTTGATACCTCAAATGATAGGTCTCGGGACGTGTAATTGTTATGCCAAACGGCGTTAAAATTGGTTGATTATTTCCATACATTTCACAGAAAAATCGATTCGAAGAAAATCACCTTACTATAGCTCAACCGATTCAGAGCTGTAAAAATCCGAAATCTGCAATTGTGCTCCGATTGCGGTTCTTGATACCTCAAATGATAGGTCTCGCGACGTGTAATTGTTATGCAAAACCGCGTTAATATTGGTTGATTATTTCCATACATTTCACAGAAAAATCGATTCGAAGAAAATCACCTTACTATAGCTCAGCCGATTCAGAGCTGTAAAAATCCGAAATCTGCAATTGTGCTCCGATTGCGGTTCTTGATACCTTAAATGATAGGTCAGGAGACCTGTAATTGCTATACCATACATTTCGAAGAAAGTTCGATTCGAAGAAAATCACCTTACTATAGCTCAGCCGATTCAGAGCTGTAAAAATCCGAAATCTGCAATTGTGCTCCGATTGCGGTTCTTGATACCTCAAATGATAGGTCTCGCGACGTGTAATTGTTATGCAAAACCGCGTTAATATTGGTTGATTATTTCCATACATTTCACAGAAAAATCGATTCGAAGAAAATCACCTTACTATAGCTCAGCCGATTCAGAGCTGTAAAACTCCAAAATCTGCAATTGTGCTCCGATTGCGGTTCTTGATACCTTAAATGATAGGTCAGGAGACCTGTAATTGCTATACCATACATTTCGAAGAAAGTTCGATTCGAAGAAAATCACCTTACTATAGCTCAGCCGATTCAGAGCTGTAAAAATCCGAAATCTGCAATTGTGCTCCGATTGCGGTTCTTGATACCTCAAATGATAGGTCTCGCGACGTGTAATTGTTATGCAAAACCGCGTTAATATTGGTTGATTATTTCCATACATTTCACAGAAAAATCGATTCGAAGAAAATCACCTTACTATAGCTCAACCGATTCAGAGCTGTAAAACTCCAAAATCTGCAATTGTGCTCCGATTGCGGTTCTTGATACCTTAAATGATAGGTCAGGAGACCTGTAATTGCTATACCATACATTTCGAAGAAAGTTCGATTCGAAGAAAATCACCTTACTATAGCTCAGCCGATTCAGAGCTGTAAAACTCCAAAATCTGCAATTGCGCTCCGATTGCGGTTCTTGATACCTCAAATGATAGGTCTCGGGACTTGTAATTGTTATGCCAAGCGGCGTTGAAATTGGTTGATTATTTCCATACATTTCACAGAAAAATCGATTCGAAGAAAATCACCTTACTATAGCTCAACCGATTCAGAGCTGTAAAACTCCAAAATCTGCAATTGTGCTCCGATTGCGGTTCTTGATACCTTAAATGATAGGTCAGGAGACCTGTAATTGCTATACCATACATTTCGAAGAAAGTTCGATTCGAAGAAAATCACCTTACTATAGCTCAGCCGATTCAGAGCTGTAAAAATCCGAAATCTGCAATTGTGCTCCGATTGCGGTTCTTGATACCTCAAATGATAGGTCTCGCGACGTGTAATTGTTATGCAAAACCGCGTTAATATTGGTTGATTATTTCCATACATTTCACAGAAAAATCGATTCGAAGAAAATCACCTTACTATAGCTCAGCCGATTCAGAGCTGTAAAACTCCAAAATCTGCAATTGTGCTCCGATTGCGGTTCTTGATACCTTAAATGATAGGTCAGGAGACCTGTAATTGCTATACCATACATTTCGAAGAAAGTTCGATTCGAAGAAAATCACCTTACTATAGCTCAGCCGATTCAGAGCTGTAAAAATCCGAAATCTGCAATTGTGCTCCGATTGCGGTTCTTGATACCTCAAATGATAGGTCTCGCGACGTGTAATTGTTATGCAAAACCGCGTTAATATTGGTTGATTATTTCCATACATTTCACAGAAAAATCGATTCGAAGAAAATCACCTTACTATAGCTCAACCGATTCAGAGCTGTAAAACTCCAAAATCTGCAATTGTGCTCCGATTGCGGTTCTTGATACCTCAAATGATAGGTCTCGGGACGTGTAATTGTTATGCCAAACGGCGTTATAATTGGTTGATTATTTCCATACATTTCACAGAAAAATCGATTCGAAGAAAATCACCTTACTATAGCTCAACCGATTCAGAGCTGTAAAAATCCGAAATCTGCAATTGTGCTCCGATTGCGGTTCTTGATACCTCAAATGATAGGTCTCGCGACGTGTAATTGTTATGCAAAACCGCGTTAATATTGGTTGATTATTTCCATACATTTCACAGAAAAATCGATTCGAAGAAAATCACCTTACTATAGCTCAGCCGATTCAGAGCTGTAAAAATCCGAAATCTGCAATTGTGCTCCGATTGCGGTTCTTGATACCTTAAATGATAGGTCAGGAGACCTGTAATTGCTATACCATACATTTCGAAGAAAGTTCGATTCGAAGAAAATCACCTTACTATAGCTCAGCCGATTCAGAGCTGTAAAAATCCGAAATCTGCAATTGTGCTCCGATTGCGGTTCTTGATACCTCAAATGATAGGTCTCGCGACGTGTAATTGTTATGCAAAACCGCGTTAATATTGGTTGATTATTTCCATACATTTCACAGAAAAATCGATTCGAAGAAAATCACCTTACTATAGCTCAGCCGATTCAGAGCTGTAAAACTCCAAAATCTGCAATTGTGCTCCGATTGCGGTTCTTGATACCTTAAATGATAGGTCAGGAGACCTGTAATTGCTATACCATACATTTCGAAGAAAGTTCGATTCGAAGAAAATCACCTTACTATAGCTCAGCCGATTCAGAGCTGTAAAAATCCGAAATCTGCAATTGTGCTCCGATTGCGGTTCTTGATACCTCAAATGATAGGTCTCGCGACGTGTAATTGTTATGCAAAACCGCGTTAATATTGGTTGATTATTTCCATACATTTCACAGAAAAATCGATTCGAAGAAAATCACCTTACTATAGCTCAGCCGATTCAGAGCTGTAAAACTCCAAAATCTGCAATTGTGCTCCGATTGCGGTTCTTGATACCTTAAATGATAGGTCAGGAGACCTGTAATTGCTATACCATACATTTCGAAGAAAGTTCGATTCGAAGAAAATCACCTTACTATAGCTCAGCCGATTCAGAGCTGTAAAAATCCGAAATCTGCAATTGTGCTCCGATTGCGGTTCTTGATACCTCAAATGATAGGTCTCGCGACGTGTAATTGTTATGCAAAACCGCGTTAATATTGGTTGATTATTTCCATACATTTCACAGAAAAATCGATTCGAAGAAAATCACCTTACTATAGCTCAACCGATTCAGAGCTGTAAAACTCCAAAATCTGCAATTGTGCTCCGATTGCGGTTCTTGATACCTCAAATGATAGGTCTCGGGACGTGTAATTGTTATGCCAAACGGCGTTAAAATTGGTTGATTATTTCCATACATTTCACAGAAAAATCGATTCGAAGAAAATCACCTTACTATAGCTCAACCGATTCAGAGCTGTAAAAATCCGAAATCTGCAATTGTGCTCCGATTGCGGTTCTTGATACCTCAAATGATAGGTCTCGCGACGTGTAATTGTTATGCAAAACCGCGTTAATATTGGTTGATTATTTCCATACATTTCACAGAAAAATCGATTCGAAGAAAATCACCTTACTATAGCTCAGCCGATTCAGAGCTGTAAAAATCCGAAATCTGCAATTGTGCTCCGATTGCGGTTCTTGATACCTTAAATGATAGGTCAGGAGACCTGTAATTGCTATACCATACATTTCGAAGAAAGTTCGATTCGAAGAAAATCACCTTACTATAGCTCAACCGATTCAGAGCTGTAAAAATCCGAAATCTGCAATTGTGCTCCGATTGCGGTTCTTGATACCTCAAATGATAGGTCTCGCGACGTGTAATTGTTATGCAAAACCGCGTTAATATTGGTTGATTATTTCCATACATTTCACAGAAAAATCGATTCGAAGAAAATCACCTTACTATAGCTCAGCCGATTCAGAGCTGTAAAAATCCGAAATCTGCAATTGTGCTCCGATTGCGGTTCTTGATACCTTAAATGATAGGTCAGGAGACCTGTAATTGCTATACCATACATTTCGAAGAAAGTTCGATTCGAAGAAAATCACCTTACTATAGCTCAGCCGATTCAGAGCTGTAAAAATCCGAAATCTGCAATTGTGCTCCGATTGCGGTTCTTGATACCTCAAATGATAGGTCTCGCGACGTGTAATTGTTATGCAAAACCGCGTTAATATTGGTTGATTATTTCCATACATTTCACAGAAAAATCGATTCGAAGAAAATCACCTTACTATAGCTCAACCGATTCAGAGCTGTAAAACTCCAAAATCTGCAATTGTGCTCCGATTGCGGTTCTTGATACCTTAAATGATAGGTCAGGAGACCTGTAATTGCTATACCATACATTTCGAAGAAAGTTCGATTCGAAGAAAATCACCTTACTATAGCTCAGCCGATTCAGAGCTGTAAAACTCCAAAATCTGCAATTGTGCTCCGATTGCGGTTCTTGATACCTTAAATGATAGGTCAGGAGACCTGTAATTGCTATACCATACATTTCGAAGAAAGTTCGATTCGAAGAAAATCACCTTACTATAGCTCAGCCGATTCAGAGCTGTAAAAATCCGAAATCTGCAATTGTGCTCCGATTGCGGTTCTTGATACCTCAAATGATAGGTCTCGCGACGTGTAATTGTTATGCAAAACCGCGTTAATATTGGTTGATTATTTCCATACATTTCACAGAAAAATCGATTCGAAGAAAATCACCTTACTATAGCTCAACCGATTCAGAGCTGTAAAACTCCAAAATCTGCAATTGTGCTCCGATTGCGGTTCTTGATACCTCAAATGATAGGTCTCGGGACGTGTAATTGTTATGCCAAACGGCGTTAAAATTGGTTGATTATTTCCATACATTTCACAGAAAAATCGATTCGAAGAAAATCACCTTACTATAGCTCAACCGATTCAGAGCTGTAAAAATCCGAAATCTGCAATTGTGCTCCGATTGCGGTTCTTGATACCTCAAATGATAGGTCTCGCGACGTGTAATTGTTATGCAAAACCGCGTTAATATTGGTTGATTATTTCCATACATTTCACAGAAAAATCGATTCGAAGAAAATCACCTTACTATAGCTCAGCCGATTCAGAGCTGTAAAAATCCGAAATCTGCAATTGTGCTCCGATTGCGGTTCTTGATACCTTAAATGATAGGTCAGGAGACCTGTAATTGCTATACCATACATTTCGAAGAAAGTTCGATTCGAAGAAAATCACCTTACTATAGCTCAGCCGATTCAGAGCTGTAAAAATCCGAAATCTGCAATTGTGCTCCGATTGCGGTTCTTGATACCTCAAATGATAGGTCTCGCGACGTGTAATTGTTATGCAAAACCGCGTTAATATTGGTTGATTATTTCCATACATTTCACAGAAAAATCGATTCGAAGAAAATCACCTTACTATAGCTCAACCGATTCAGAGCTGTAAAACTCCAAAATCTGCAATTGTGCTCCGATTGCGGTTCTTGATACCTTAAATGATAGGTCAGGAGACCTGTAATTGCTATACCATACATTTCGAAGAAAGTTCGATTCGAAGAAAATCACCTTACTATAGCTCAGCCGATTCAGAGCTGTAAAACTCCAAAATCTGCAATTGTGCTCCGATTGCGGTTCTTGATACCTTAAATGATAGGTCAGGAGACCTGTAATTGCTATACCATACATTTCGAAGAAAGTTCGATTCGAAGAAAATCACCTTACTATAGCTCAGCCGATTCAGAGCTGTAAAAATCCGAAATCTGCAATTGTGCTCCGATTGCGGTTCTTGATACCTCAAATGATAGGTCTCGCGACGTGTAATTGTTATGCAAAACCGCGTTAATATTGGTTGATTATTTCCATACATTTCACAGAAAAATCGATTCGAAGAAAATCACCTTACTATAGCTCAACCGATTCAGAGCTGTAAAACTCCAAAATCTGCAATTGTGCTCCGATTGCGGTTCTTGATACCTCAAATGATAGGTCTCGGGACGTGTAATTGTTATGCCAAACGGCGTTAAAATTGGTTGATTATTTCCATACATTTCACAGAAAAATCGATTCGAAGAAAATCACCTTACTATAGCTCAACCGATTCAGAGCTGTAAAAATCCGAAATCTGCAATTGTGCTCCGATTGCGGTTCTTGATACCTCAAATGATAGGTCTCGCGACGTGTAATTGTTATGCAAAACCGCGTTAATATTGGTTGATTATTTCCATACATTTCACAGAAAAATCGATTCGAAGAAAATCACCTTACTATAGCTCAGCCGATTCAGAGCTGTAAAAATCCGAAATCTGCAATTGTGCTCCGATTGCGGTTCTTGATACCTTAAATGATAGGTCAGGAGACCTGTAATTGCTATACCATACATTTCGAAGAAAGTTCGATTCGAAGAAAATCACCTTACTATAGCTCAGCCGATTCAGAGCTGTAAAAATCCGAAATCTGCAATTGTGCTCCGATTGCGGTTCTTGATACCTCAAATGATAGGTCTCGCGACGTGTAATTGTTATGCAAAACCGCGTTAATATTGGTTGATTATTTCCATACATTTCACAGAAAAATCGATTCGAAGAAAATCACCTTACTATAGCTCAACCGATTCAGAGCTGTAAAACTCCAAAATCTGCAATTGTGCTCCGATTGCGGTTCTTGATACCTCAAATGATAGGTCTCGGGACGTGTAATTGTTATGCCAAACGGCGTTAAAATTGGTTGATTATTTCCATACATTTCACAGAAAAATCGATTCGAAGAAAATCACCTTACTATAGCTCAACCGATTCAGAGCTGTAAAAATCCGAAATCTGCAATTGTGCTCCGATTGCGGTTCTTGATACCTCAAATGATAGGTCTCGCGACGTGTAATTGTTATGCAAAACCGCGTTAATATTGGTTGATTATTTCCATACATTTCACAGAAAAATCGATTCGAAGAAAATCACCTTACTATAGCTCAACCGATTCAGAGCTGTAAAACTCCAAAATCTGCAATTGTGCTCCGATTGCGGTTCTTGATACCTCAAATGATAGGTCTCGGGACGTGTAATTGTTATGCCAAACGGCGTTAAAATTGGTTGATTATTTCCATACATTTCACAGAAAAATCGATTCGAAGAAAATCACCTTACTATAGCTCAGCCGATTCAGAGCTGTAAAAATCCGAAATCTGCAATTGTGCTCCGATTGCGGTTCTTGATACCTCAAATGATAGGTCTCGCGACGTGTAATTGTTATGCAAAACCGCGTTAATATTGGTTGATTATTTCCATACATTTCACAGAAAAATCGATTCGAAGAAAATCACCTTACTATAGCTCAACCGATTCAGAGCTGTAAAACTCCAAAATCTGCAATTGTGCTCCGATTGCGGTTCTTGATACCTCAAATGATAGGTCTCGGGACGTGTAATTGTTATGCCAAACGGCGTTAAAATTGGTTGATTATTTCCATACATTTCACAGAAAAATCGATTCGAAGAAAATCACCTTACTATAGCTCAACCGATTCAGAGCTGTAAAAATCCGAAATCTGCAATTGTGCTCCGATTGCGGTTCTTGATACCTCAAATGATAGGTCTCGCGACGTGTAATTGTTATGCAAAACCGCGTTAATATTGGTTGATTATTTCCATACATTTCACAGAAAAATCGATTCGAAGAAAATCACCTTACTATAGCTCAGCCGATTCAGAGCTGTAAAAATCCGAAATCTGCAATTGTGCTCCGATTGCGGTTCTTGATACCTTAAATGATAGGTCAGGAGACCTGTAATTGCTATACCATACATTTCGAAGAAAGTTCGATTCGAAGAAAATCACCTTACTATAGCTCAGCCGATTCAGAGCTGTAAAAATCCGAAATCTGCAATTGTGCTCCGATTGCGGTTCTTGATACCTCAAATGATAGGTCTCGCGACGTGTAATTGTTATGCAAAACCGCGTTAATATTGGTTGATTATTTCCATACATTTCACAGAAAAATCGATTCGAAGAAAATCACCTTACTATAGCTCAACCGATTCAGAGCTGTAAAACTCCAAAATCTGCAATTGTGCTCCGATTGCGGTTCTTGATACCTTAAATGATAGGTCAGGAGA
>CATQIW010000085.1:0-54812 GCA_958295665.1 Tipula vernalis | reverse complement strand
GTCTAAGCCTGTTTTCTTTCCACACTAATATATAGAATGCAATACGTTATCAATGACTTCCATTAAAAAAAAAAACAAAAATAAAGATAATTTTGAAAAATAACTTGTCCCACGAAATAATACATTTATATCAAACAACACTTATTTTAGAATGTGGCAGGGAATTAAATTTTTTTTAAGGGTATTTATTGGTACATACATATATGATCCTTTTTTTGCACTATTTGTGGTAGTCGAAATAGTATATTCAATATAAAAAACCATGCGAAAAGCGTTTTGCCAGCAAAAGTGATATATTTTATAATTTGGATACGATGTCCAAACGGTATAACTAGCTAATAACTAGCTAATATAAAAGGTCATTCTAAGGCTGCCTGCCAATGCTGCGGCAACAAGCGACTTTAAGAGTTTAATTTTTTTTTAAGTGGGAATATTTTTATGTTTTATGCTCACTCAACCCGTTCAGCAATTCCAAATTGAACACCCATTCCAAATTGAACCATTCAAAGTTCACTGGGAACATTTTCCAACATGAAATCAACTTTTTCAAAACCAAATAAAACATTTCCAAATTCAAAAATGGCTTTTTCTGTTTAAAATTAAACATTTTATATAAGAAATTCAACATTTTCAAATTCAAATTAAACTTTTTAAAAATTAAGTTAAACAATTAAAATAGAAAAAAATAAATTCTAAGTTTGCCGTATTAGTTTTAATAGTCTAATGAAGAGGCTGCCTGCCAACCGCTTGCGGTAGCTTCATCAGCAGGTTTATGATGTAGTTATTGCAGTTGTTTTAACTCATATTTGAATGATAGTTCTAAATACTTAATTTTTCGGATAAATTATTAATTTGATTCTTTATCCGGCCCAAAAAAATTTTTTTTTTTTTTAAATTCATTTATTCGAGTTTTACAAATTGTTTGCTACGGAATCTAGTGAGTTTATGAACATACAATGCGGACATAGTCTAATAATGATTTTACAATATGATGATTATGCATTTATACTTACTAAACTATGCTTAACTAAACATAACTAAACTTAACTAATTTATCTATACTAAAATTATGACGTTAAATTATTACGTAAGGCAGTTTATTAGCTTATTATCAACGTATGGTAATTTATTTATTAATTCTCTTAAACCATTGAACCACAAAACATTGAAATTTATCGCAAGAATATAGGTTTCCTTTGTCAAGGACCGTGTTGGAAACCTCTAACTAAAACTAAAACAATTGGTGGGGGTCAAATTAAAATAATAATAATAATAATAAAAGCAAAAATCAAAATAAAAACATAAGAAACAAATTAAAAAAAATTAACAATAAAAAGATAATAAAGTAAAAAGAAATATTTTTATTTTTGATGTAGTGAATAATAATTCGCTATGTCAGTACGTTCTGGCCAGATGCTTAATGTATGTGGTTAGAGTGAAATTTTTTGTAGTTTGGTCGTAGCTGCTTGATGAGTAGACCGTACTTTTCAGTACGAAACCAAACTACCAACAGAAAGAACTCATGGAGGGTTCTCATTTTTGCAGAGTTGTACATTGGTATAACTCTTTGGGCCTTCAGCCAAAATTACGGGGAGGGGGGGAAGATATTTCTACTTTTTTGCAGTAGATATATTATGAGCGATTGGCCTCTGTATTTTTTTGATTTACCAAATCGAAAATATTGGGATTGCCAAGAACAATTAATATATTTGTCTAAAAAAAAATGCCGAAAAATCAACTTAGTAAAAATAAAATAAAAAAAAAAAATTAAAAAATAAAAATTATTTTATAAGACTACCTTAAAAAGAAATTTTAAGTTCTTTCTTTCAAATAACCAACCTTTCACCAGCTTCAAAAATGAATTAGTGGAAATCAGTGATCGGATATGTAATGAAAGGCAAATAATGAAGTACGGACCAATGACTAGGAAATATCGCCTAAAATTCTCGGTATTAAAACTTGATATTTTAAAAAACAATTTGTTCTTATTACGAAAATTATACGCAGAAACAAACCTCACTACCCTCTGACCACTACGATAATAAAACAAGCGAAGAACTCTAAAAACATAAAGATGTTGCAGAGATTCGCGTGAAGTTTATCCTAAACTATCCTAAAAAAAAAAAAAAAATTAGGATCGTTTAGGAAAAACTTTACGTCTATGCACAAACGTGTGAAGTTTTTCCTAAACTTTAATAGCTTTGCATGTGTTCGTGATTATAATATACTTAATTCGAATTAACCGATAATCAGCATTATATAAAGAAGAAAACGCGATTCGAATTACATAGTTTATATAGCATAAACCTAGACTTTCCTAAAATGAGAACAACATCATTTGAATAATAAATAAAAATAAAGCGAAATACCTGGTGTACTTTTATATGGGATTGTTGTTTGGTGGCCAGCCTTCAATAGTTAGGCTAACCAAAAATTGCTGATGAAAATTTAGAGTACTTTTACCCTGTGTATTAGTGGTGCACTCAGGAGTACAACCACTCAGGCATTAAGGATAAAATTTATTTCTATGTGTACTTGTAGTAATACAGGACACTCATCTTTTTTGTGTAACAGAGATTTCCTTGGTACCACCGATTACTTGATTTCATTACCATCTTTTGAGGAATGATTTCGTACTGATATTCCCTCCAGAGAGGACTGACTTGGTGAAGAGATCTTGTACCCTGAAGTTTTAAACTTCTTCATGGATGGTTCGAAAATGGGTTGGTTGTGGTGTTTCTGTGAGAAACTAAATGTGTCCTCCCGTTTCGTCTGCCCGATTATTGCAGCATTTTTCAGGCTGAATAAACTGCGATAATTAAGGCCTATGATTGGTTGAGGTATAATGTAGTATCTGTAAGGGATATTCGCATTTTTACGGACAATCTACGACCTTAATTTTTTACGTCGAAGTTAGCCAAGAGCCGTCTCCCATTTCTTAACAAGATGGCAGATCAGTTCAACATCCACCCTACGTAGATGCCAAGGCACTTCAGCGTTGCGAAGAATGAACGGGTAGATGAACTCGCTCGGCAGGGTACAAATTGCCCCACTTTACCAAGTAAGGTAAATGTTTAAATTCCGCTCGATGATTTCAAAAGTTTAGAGAGTAGGGTGTTTAGTATAACAGAATCATACTAAGGTTTCCGTTTATGTCTTACGTACATTTCCCAAGCATTTTCCGCAACTTAGAAAAACCGGCCAAAAATACTAAGTATATTTATGAGTAACTGTGAATGTAAACTAACAGAAAAACATCATCATTTGAAAAGTTATAGAGACTAAGGGTGTTTAGTATAACAAAATCATATTACGGCTTCCGTATATGTTTTACGTAAATTTCCCAACCATTTTCCGCAACTTAGAAAAACCGGCCAAAAATACTAAGTATATTTATGAGTAACTGTGAATGTAAACTAACAGAAAAACATCATCATTTGAAAAGTTGTAGAGACTAAGGGTGTTTAGTATAACAAAATCCTATTACGGCTTCCGTATATGTCTTACGTAAATTTCCCAAGCATTTTCCGCAACTT
Organism: Tipula vernalis; assembly: GCA_958295665.1. Lineage (NCBI taxonomy): Eukaryota > Metazoa > Arthropoda > Insecta > Diptera > Tipulidae > Tipula > Tipula vernalis. The sequence goes on along the minus strand of CATQIW010000085.1, from coordinate 51,276 downwards.
AGAAAAACCGGCCAAAAATACTAAGTATATTTATGAGTAACTGTGAATGTAAACTAACAGAAAAACATCATCGATTGAAAAGTTATAGAGACTAAGGGTGTTTAGTATAACCAAAATCATATTACGGCTTCCGTATATGTTTTACGTAAATTTCCCAAGCATTTTCCGCAACTTAGAAAAACCGGCCAAAAATACTAAGTATATTTATGAGTAACTGTGAATGTAAACTAACAGAAAAACATCATCGATTGAAAAGATGTAGAGACTAAGGGTATTTAGTATAACAAAATCATATTACAGCTTCCGTATATGTCTTACGCAAATTTCCCCAGCATTTTCCGCAACTTAGAAAAACCGGCCGATTAGTTCCGATTCTTTGGCAGAACATTGCTTATATTGTTTTCAGAAAGTAAATCATACAAACAGCACAAAATGTCTTTCATGTACGAGGATTATACATGAAACTTGCACACAAATTGAAATAATTAACAATATTTGCATGTTTTGTAAAATGTAATTGCGTTTAAAATAACAAGTTGAATTAAAAAAACAAAAAATATCAAAAATACACAAAAATTAAAACAAAAAAAATATAAAATAAAAAAATTAAAAAAAAAAATAAAAAATAAGAAAATTAAAATAATAATAAATGAATTTCCAATTATTCACCCCAAACAGTTTTTATTTTAATTTGTGGAAAAATCTAAAGCATGCTCCGATTCTACACATAATTTGTTTTTCTCTAACTGTTTCCCTTTTTTTTTTAACCTTTTTGAACTTCTATTATCACGAAATCTACTTGTTTGTTATTATTTAGAGTGCCATAATTAACTGAACGGTCAAAAGGTGGCGTAAATTCCATATTTCATGTCATTTCTCAGTCCGTTTGGATTATTTGGGAAGTACAAACGTGTCAAATTTGTTATGGAGGGCTATACGTCAAAACAGCGAGCAGAAATGCTTAATCTGTTTTATGAAAATAAATCTTCAGTTGGTTGCTCTCAAGGAGCATTTCGATGAAAATGTCGTTGTATAAAGACGCCTAAAAGAGAACGAGACGTTTATCAAGCGAGAATATTGATATTGTGTGTGACGATGTCAGTGAACACGCCGGAACACCAACAAGAAAACGTACACCGCAATTGGTATGTAATCGCACCCCTTTGCGTCGAATTTATATTAACATACAATTTAATGCCAGTTACCCTCGCCAATTAAATCGAAACAAACTTCTGGTTGAAAATTATCATGAACGATGGACCGCATTATTTTTAAATTGCAGTGCAAAATAAGCAAAACAGTCTTTATTAGGTAACCGAAAATTCTCGAATTATTCACGAGAAAACTCAATTCGACAAAAAAGTAATTCTGGTGCGAGATTTGCTCGAAACGAATCATTAGACAGTACTTTTTTGTATTTAACGAAGGAAAGGTTGTTACTGTCAATGATAATCGCTAGAGAGACAATGTGATGCTACGCGACTTTTTGGCACAAGAAGTGGGCGAACTTGGTATTGAAGGCATTTAATTTCAGCAGGGCCGCAACTGCGACATGCTACACATCGGGTCAAACAATTATCATTATGCTCAAATGTTTCGTGGAAGCGTCATATCAACGTTCGGCGATATTATGGCCACTTAGATAGCCCAATTTGACACAACCACTTTAACGTCATAAAAAATGCTAGAGGTTGCCACCTAGCGGACACATATTTTCTTAAACATTTAATTTGTCTGTCTGTAAATCAATTGATTTTTTCGGCTTTTTTATAGACAAATATATTAATTGTTCATGGCAATCACAATATTTTCGATTTGGTAAATCAGAAAAATAAAGAGGCCAATCCGTCATAAAATATCAACTAAAAAAAAAGAAATATCATTCCCCACTCCCGTAATCTTATCCCAACGGCCAAGAGTTATACCAATGTATTACTCTCCAAACACACAAATGAGGTTTCTCCATACTACCTTGATCAACAAGTTCTCGGAATAACCACCGTATGGCGCTCCCATCGTTCCGATTTGAGTTCTAATTTGGTTGTAACTGTTAAGTTGGTACATCTGTTGTTGATATTCCCTCTAAATCTTAGCGTCATAGCTTGACATTTGCAAAAGTTACATAGTCAAGAGTACATCTATCTCTGTGTGTGTTGGCGATTATTTACAATTTTAGACATGATTTGCGAGGCTGAATCCCACATTCATCAAAAGGATCATTGCTGGAGACGAGACGTGGGTTTATGAGTACGACACGCAATCCAGACATCAGGCAAGTGAATGGCGTTCACCAAAAAAAAACCTCGTCGATTTCAGTCAAAAAAGAAGGCAATGTTCACGGTTTTCATAGATTACAACAGTGTAGTGCATCATGAATTTTTGCCAGAAGGCCAGACCGTAAACAAAGAGTATTATTTTGGCGTTATGAGGCGTTTGCGTGAAGCAATTCGCAGAAAGAGACCAGAATTGTGGGCAGAAAACTCGTAGATTTTGCACCATGATAACGCACCGTCGCACAGTGCCATCATTATTCGTAATTTTTTGACGAAAAATGCAACAAATACCATCCAACAGCCACCGAATTCACCTGATTTGGCAAATCGGAACGATGGAAGCGCCAACTTGTTATTCAAGGTAGTATACTCAAAAATATACTTAGTATTTTTGGCCGGTTTTTCTAAGTTGCGGAAAATGCTTGGAAAATTTACGTAAGACATATACGGAAACCGTAATATGAATTTGTTATACTAAACACCCTTAGTCTCTACAACTTTTCAAACGATGATGTTTTTCTGTTAGTTTACATTCACAGGTACTCATAAATATACTTAGTATTTTTGGCCGGTTTTTCTAAGTTGCGGAAAATGCTTGGGAAATTTACGTAAGACATATACGGAAACCGTAATATGATTTTGTTATACTAAACACCCTTAGTCTCTACAACTTTTCAAACAATGATGTTTTTCTGTTAGTTTACATTCACAGTTACTCAAAAATATACTTAGTATTTTTGGCCGGTTTTTCTAAGTTGCGGAAAATGCTTGGGAAATTTACGTAAAACATTTACGGAAACCGTAATAGGATTTTGTTATACTAAACACCCTTAGTCTCTACAACTTTTCAAACGATGATGTTTTTCTGTTAGTTTACATTCACAGTTACTTAAAAATATACTTAGTATTTTTGGCCGGTTTTTCTAGGTTGCGGAAAATGCTTGGGAAATTTACGTAAGACATATTCGGAAAACGTAATATGATTTTGTTATACTAAACACCCTTAGTCTCTACAACTTTTCAAACAATGATGTTTTTCTGTTAGTTTACATTCACAATTACACAAAAATATACTTAGTATTTGTGGCCGGTTTTTCTAAGTTGCGGAAAATGCTTGGGCAATTTACGTAAGACATATACGGATACCGTAATAGGATTTTGTTATACTAAACACCCTTAGTCTCTACAACTTTTCAAACGATGATGTTTTGGGCAATTTACGTAAGACATATACGGAAACCGTAATAGGATTTTGTTATACTAAACACCCTTAGTCTCTACAACTTTTCAAACGATGATGTTTTTCTGTTAGTTTACATTCACAGTTACTCAAAAATATACTTAGTATTTTTGGCCGGTTTTTCTAAGTTGCGGAAAATGCTAAGGAAATTTACGTTAGACATATACGGAAGCCTTAATATGATTTTGTTATACTAAACACCCTTAGTCTCTACAATTTTTCAAACGATGATTTTTTTTCTGTTAGTTTACATTCACAGTTACTCAAAAATATACTTAGTATTTTTGGCCGGTTTTTCTAAGTTGCGGAAAATGCTTGGGAAATTTACGTAAGACATATACGGAAACCGTAATATGAATTTGTTATACTAAACACCCTTAGTCTCTACAACTTTTCAAACGATGATGTTTTTCTGTTAGTTTACATTGACAGTTACTCAAAATATACTTAGTATTTTTGGCCGGTTTTTCTAAGTTGCGGAAAATGTTTGGAAAATTTACGTAAGACATATACGGAAACCGTAATATGAATTTGTTATACTAAACACCCTTAGTCTCTACAACTTTTCAAACGATGATGTTTTTCTGTTAGTTTACATTGACAGTTACTCAAAATATACTTAGTATTTTTGGCCGGTTTTTCTAAGTTGCGGAAAATGTTTGGAAAATTTACGTAAGACATATACGGAAACCGTAATATGAATTTGTTATACTAAACACCCTTAGTCTCTACAACTTTTCAAACGATGATGTTTTTCTGTTAGTTTACATTGACAGTTACTCAAAATATACTTAGTATTTTTGGCCGGTTTTTCTAAGTTGCGGAAAATGTTTGGAAAATTTACGTAAGACATATACGGAAACCGTAATATGAATTTGTTATACTAAACACCCTTAGTCTCTACAACTTTTCAAACGATGATGTTTTTCTGTTAGTTTACATTCACAGTTACTCAAAAATATACTTAGTATTTTTGGCCGGTTTTTCTAAGTTGCGGAAAATGCTTGGGCAATTTACGTAAGACATATACGGAAGCTGTAATATGATTTTGTTATACTAAATACCCTTAGTCTCTACATCTTTTCAATCAATGATGTTTTTCTGTTAGTTTACATTCACAGTTACTCATAAATATACTTAGTATTTTTGGCCGGTTTTTCTAAGTTGCGGAAAATGCTTGGGAAATTTACGTAAGACATATACGGAAACCGTAATATGATTTTGTTATACTAAACACCCTTAGTCTCTACAACTTTTCAAACAATGATGTTTTTCTGTTAGTTTACATTCACAGTTACTCAAAAATATACTTAGTATTTTTGGCCGGTTTTTCTAAGTTGCGGAAAATGCTTGGGAAATTTACGTAAAACATATACGGAAACCGTAATAGGATTTTGTTATACTAAACACCCTTAGTCTCTACAACTTTTCAAACGATGATGTTTTTCTGTTAGTTTACATTCACAGTTACTTAAAAATATACTTAGTATTTGTGGCCGGTTTTTCTAAGTTGCGGAAAATGCTTGGGCAATTTACGTAAGACATATACGGATACCGTAATAGGATTTTGTTATACTAAACACCCTTAGTCTCTACAACTTTTCAAACGATGATGTTTTGGGCAATTTACGTAAGACATATACGGAAACCGTAATAGGATTTTGTTATACTAAACACCCTTAGTCTCTACAACTTTTCAAACGATGATGTTTTTCTGTTAGTTTACATTCACAGTTACTCAAAAATATACTTAGTATTTTTGGCCGGTTTTTCTAAGTTGCGGAAAATGCTAAGGAAATTTACGTTAGACATATACGGAAGCCTTAATATGATTTTGTTATACTAAACACCCTTAGTCTCTACAATTTTTCAAACGATGATTTTTTTTCTGTTAGTTTACATTCACAGTTACTCAAAAATATACTTAGTATTTTTGGTTGGTTTTTCTAAGTTGCGGAAAATGCTTGGGAAATTTACGTAAGACATATACGGAAACCGTAATATGAATTTGTTATACTAAACACCCTTAGTCTCTACAACTTTTCAAACGATGATGTTTTTCTGTTAGTTTACATTGACAGTTACTCAAAATATACTTAGTATTTTTGGCCGGTTTTTCTAAGTTGCGGAAAATGTTTGGAAAATTTACGTAAGACATATACGGAAACCGTAATATGAATTTGTTATACTAAACACCCTTAGTCTCTACAACTTTTCAAACGATGATGTTTTTCTGTTAGTTTACATTGACAGTTACTCAAAATATACTTAGTATTTTTGGCCGGTTTTTCTAAGTTGCGGAAAATGTTTGGAAAATTTACGTAAGACATATACGGAAACCGTAATATGAATTTGTTATACTAAACACCCTTAGTCTCTACAACTTTTCAAACGATGATGTTTTTCTGTTAGTTTACATTCACAGTTACTCAAAAATATACTTAGTATTTTTGGCCGGTTTTTCTAAGTTGCGGAAAATGCTTGGGCAATTTACGTAAGACATATACGGAAGCTGTAATATGATTTTGTTATACTAAATACCCTTAGTCTCTACATCTTTTCAATCGATGATGTTTTTCTGTTAGTTTACATTCACAGTTACTCATAAATATGCTTAGTATATTTGGCCGGTTTTTCTAAGTTGCGGAAAATGCTTGGGAAATTTACGTAAGACATATTCGGAAACCGTAATATGATTTTGTTATACTAAACACCCTTAGTCTCTACAACTTTTCAAACGATGATGTTTTTCTGTTAGTTTACATTCACAGTTACTCAAAAATATACTTAGTATTTTTGGCCGGTTTTTCTAAGTTGCGGAAAATGCTTGGGCAATTTACGTAAGACATATACGGAAACCGTAATAGGATTTTGTTATACTAAACACCCTTAGTCTCTACAACTTTTCAAACGATGATGTTTTTCTGTTAGTTAACATTCATAGTTACTCAAAAATATACTTAGTATTTTTGGCCGGTTTTTCTAAGTTGCGGAAAATGCTGGGGAAATTTACGTAAGACATATACGGAAGCCGTAATATGATTTTGTTATACTAAACACCCTTAGTCTCTACATATTTTCAAACAATGATGTTTTTCTGTTAGTTTACATTCACAGTTACTCAAAAATATACTTAGTATTTTTGGCCGGTTTTTCTAAGTTGCGGAAAATGCTTGGGAAATTTACGTAAGACATATACGGAAACCGTAATAGGATTTTGTTATACTAAACACCCTTAGTCTCTACAACTTTTCAAACGATGATGTTTTTCTGTTAGTTTACATTCACAGTTACTCAAAAATATACTTAGTATTTTTGGCCGGTTTTTCTAAGTTGCGGAAAATGCTGGGGAAATTTACGTAAGACATATACGGAAGCCGTAATATGATTTTGTTATACTAAACACCCTTAGTCTCTACAACTTTTCAAACAATGATGTTTTTCTGTTAGTTAACATTCACAGTTACTCAAAAATATACTTAGTATTTTTGGCCGGTTTTTCTAAGTTGCGGAAAATGCTTGGGAAATTTACGTAAGACGTATACGGAAACCGTAATAGGATTTAGTTATACTAAACACCCTTAGTCTCTACAACTTTCCAAACGATGATGTTTTTCTGTTAGTTTACATTCACAGTTACTCAAAAATATACTTAGTATTTTTGGCCGGTTTTTCTAAGTTGCGGAAAATGCTGGGGAAATTTACGTAAGACATATACGGAAGCCGTAATATGATTTTGTTATACTAAACACCCTTAGTCTCTACAACTTTTCAAACAATGATGTTTTTCTATTAGTTTACATTCACAGTTACTCAAAAATATACTTAGTATTTTTGGCCGGTTTTTCTAAGTTGCGGAAAATGCTTGGGCAATTTACGTAAGACATATACGGAAACCGTAATAGGATTTTGTTATACTAAACACCCTTAGTCTCTACAACTTTTCAAACGATGATGTTTTTCTGTTAGTTTACATTCACAGTTACTCAAAAATATACTTAGTATTTTTGGCCGGTTTTTCTAAGTTGCGGAAAATGCTTGGGAAATTTACGTAAGACATATACGGAAGCCGTAATATGATTTTGTTATACTAAACACCCTTAGTCTCTACAACTTTTCAAACAATGATGTTTTTCTGTTAGTTAACATTCACAGTTACTCAAAAATATACTTAGTATTTTTGGCCGGTTTTTCTAAGTTGCGGAAAATGCTTGGGAAATTTACGTAAGACGTATACGGAAACCGTAATAGGATTTAGTTATACTAAACACCCTTAGTCTCTACAACTTTTCAAACGATGATGTTTTTCTGTTAGTTTACATTCACAGTTACTCAAAAATATACTTAGTATTTTTGGCCGGTTTTTCTAAGTTGCGGAAAATGCTGGGGAAATTTACGTAAGACATATACGGAAGCCGTAATATGATTTTGTTATACTAAACACCCTTAGTCTCTACAACTTTTCAAACAATGATGTTTTTCTATTAGTTTACATTCACAGTTACTCAAAAATATACTTAGTATTTTTGGCCGGTTTTTCTAAGTTGCGGAAAATGCTTGGGCAATTTACGTAAGACATATACGGAAACCGTAATAGGATTTTGTTATACTAAACACCCTTAGTCTCTACAACTTTTCAAACGATGATGTTTTTCTGTTAGTTTACATTCACAGTTACTCAAAAATATACTTAGTATTTTTGGCCGGTTTTTCTAAGTTGCGGAAAATGCTTGGGCAATTTACGTAAGACATATACGGAAGCTGTAATATGATTTTGTTATACTAAATACCCTTAGTCTCTACATCTTTTCAATCGATGATGTTTTTCTGTTAGTTTACATTCACAGTTACTCATAAATATACTTAGTATTTTTGGCCGGTTTTTCTAAGTTGCGGAAAATGCTTGGGAAATTTACGTAAGACATATACGGAAACCGTAATATGATTTTGTTATACTAAACACCCTTAGTCTCTACAACTTTTCAAACAATGATGTTTTTCTGTTAGTTTACATTCACAGTTACTCAAAAATATACTTAGTATTTTTGGCCGGTTTTTCTAAGTTGCGGAAAATGCTTGGGAAATTTACGTAAAACATATACGGAAACCGTAATAGGATTTTGTTATACTAAACACCCTTAGTCTCTACAACTTTTCAAACGATGATGTTTTGGGCAATTTACGTAAGACATATACGGAAACCGTAATAGGATTTTGTTATACTAAACACCCTTAGTCTCTACAACTTTTCAAACGATGATGTTTTTCTGTTAGTTTACATTCACAGTTACTCAAAAATATACTTAGTATTTTTGGCCGGTTTTTCTAAGTTGCGGAAAATGCTAAGGAAATTTACGTAAGACATATACGGAAGCCTTAATATGATTTTGTTATACTAAACACCCTTAGTCTCTACAATTTTTCAAACGATGATTTTTTTTCTGTTAGTTTACATTCACAGTTACTCAAAAATATAATTAGTATTTTTGGTTGGTTTTTCTAAGTTGCGGAAAATGCTTGGGAAATTTACGTAAGACATATACGGAAACCGTAATATGAATTTGTTATACTAAACACCCTTAGTCTCTACAACTTTTCAAACGATGATGTTTTTCTGTTAGTTTACATTGACAGTTACTCAAAATATACTTAGTATTTTTGGCCGGTTTTTCTAAGTTGCGGAAAATGCTTGGAAAATTTACGTAAGACATATACGGAAACCGTAATATGAATTTGTTATACTAAACACCCTTAGTCTCTACAACTTTTCAAACGATGATGTTTTTCTGTTAGTTTACATTGACAGTTACTCAAAATATACTTAGTATTTTTGGCCGGTTTTTCTAAGTTGCGGAAAATGTTTGGAAAATTTACGTAAGACATATACGGAAACCGTAATATGAATTTGTTATACTAAACACCCTTAGTCTCTACAACTTTTCAAACGATGATGTTTTTCTGTTAGTTTACATTCACAGTTACTCAAAAATATACTTAGTATTTTTGGCCGGTTTTTCTAAGTTGCGGAAAATGCTTGGGCAATTTACGTAAGACATATACGGAAGCTGTAATATGATTTTGTTATACTAAATACCCTTAGTCTCTACATCTTTTCAATCGATGATGTTTTTCTGTTAGTTTACATTCACAGTTACTCATAAATATACTTAGTATTTTTGGCCGGTTTTTCTAAGTTGCGGAAAATGCTTGGGCAATTTACGTAAGACATATACGGAAGCTGTAATATGATTTTGTTATACTAAATACCCTTAGTCTCTACATCTTTTCAATCGATGATGTTTTTCTGTTAGTTTACATTCACAGTTACTCATAAATATACTTAGTATTTTTGGCCGGTTTTTCTAAGTTGCGGAAAATGCTTGGGAAATTTACGTAAGACATATACGGAAACCGTAATATGATTTTGTTATACTAAACACCCTTAGTCTCTACAACTTTTCAAACAATGATGTTTTTCTGTTAGTTTACATTCACAGTTACTCAAAAATATACTTAGTATTTTTGGCCGGTTTTTCTAAGTTGCGGAAAATGCTTGGGAAATTTACGTAAAACATATACGGAAACCGTAATAGGATTTTGTTATACTAAACACCCTTAGTCTCTACAACTTTTCAAACGATGATGTTTTGGGCAATTTACGTAAGACATATACGGAAACCGTAATAGGATTTTGTTATACTAAACACCCTTAGTCTCTACAACTTTTCAAACGATGATGTTTTTCTGTTAGTTTACATTCACAGTTACTCAAAAATATACTTAGTATTTTTGGCCGGTTTTTCTAAGTTGCGGAAAATGCTAAGGAAATTTACGTAAGACATATACGGAAGCCTTAATATGATTTTGTTATACTAAACACCCTTAGTCTCTACAATTTTTCAAACGATGATTTTTTTTCTGTTAGTTTACATTCACAGTTACTCAAAAATATAATTAGTATTTTTGGTTGGTTTTTCTAAGTTGCGGAAAATGCTTGGGAAATTTACGTAAGACATATACGGAAACCGTAATATGAATTTGTTATACTAAACACCCTTAGTCTCTACAACTTTTCAAACGATGATGTTTTTCTGTTAGTTTACATTGACAGTTACTCAAAATATACTTAGTATTTTTGGCCGGTTTTTCTAAGTTGCGGAAAATGCTTGGAAAATTTACGTAAGACATATACGGAAACCGTAATATGAATTTGTTATACTAAACACCCTTAGTCTCTACAACTTTTCAAACGATGATGTTTTTCTGTTAGTTTACATTGACAGTTACTCAAAATATACTTAGTATTTTTGGCCGGTTTTTCTAAGTTGCGGAAAATGTTTGGAAAATTTACGTAAGACATATACGGAAACCGTAATATGAATTTGTTATACTAAACACCCTTAGTCTCTACAACTTTTCAAACGATGATGTTTTTCTGTTAGTTTACATTCACAGTTACTCAAAAATATACTTAGTATTTTTGGCCGGTTTTTCTAAGTTGCGGAAAATGCTTGGGCAATTTACGTAAGACATATACGGAAGCTGTAATATGATTTTGTTATACTAAATACCCTTAGTCTCTACATCTTTTCAATCGATGATGTTTTTCTGTTAGTTTACATTCACAGTTACTCATAAATATACTTAGTATTTTTGGCCGGTTTTTCTAAGTTGCGGAAAATGCTTGGGAAATTTACGTAAGACATATACGGAAACCGTAATATGATTTTGTTATACTAAACACCCTTAGTCTCTACAACTTTTCAAACAATGATGTTTTTCTGTTAGTTTACATTCACAGTTACTCAAAAATATACTTAGTATTTTTGGCCGGTTTTTCTAAGTTGCGGAAAATGCTTGGGAAATTTACATAAAACATATACGGAAACCGTAATAGGATTTTGTTATACTAAACACCCTTAGTCTCTACAACTTTTCAAACGATGATGTTTTTCTGTTAGTTTACATTCACAGTTACTCAAAAATATACTTAGTATTTTTGGCCGGTTTTTCTAGGTTGCGGAAAATGCTTAGGAAATTTACGTAAGACATATTCGGATACCGTAATAGGATTTTGTTATACTAAACACCCTTAGTCTCTACAACTTTTCAAACGATGATGTTTTGGGCAATTTACGTAAGACATATACGGAAACCGTAATAGGATTTTGTTATACTAAACACCCTTAGTCTCTACAACTTTTCAAACGATGATGTTTTTCTGTTAGTTTACATTCACAGTTACTCAAAAATATACTTAGTATTTTTGGCCGGTTTTTCTAAGTTGCGGAAAATGCTAAGGAAATTTACGTTAGACATATACGGAAGCCTTAATATGATTTTGTTATACTAAACACCCTTAGTCTCTACAATTTTTCAAACGATGATTTTTTTTCTGTTAGTTTACATTCACAGTTACTCAAAAATATACTTAGTATTTTTGGTTGGTTTTTCTAAGTTGCGGAAAATGCTTGGGAAATTTACGTAAGACATATACGGAAACCGTAATATGAATTTGTTATACTAAACACCCTTAGTCTCTACAACTTTTCAAACGATGATGTTTTTCTGTTAGTTTACATTGACAGTTACTCAAAATATACTTAGTATTTTTGGCCGGTTTTTCTAAGTTGCGGAAAATGTTTGGAAAATTTACGTAAGACATATACGGAAACCGTAATATGAATTTGTTATACTAAACACCCTTAGTCTCTACAACTTTTCAAACGATGATGTTTTTCTGTTAGTTTACATTGACAGTTACTCAAAATATACTTAGTATTTTTGGCCGGTTTTTCTAAGTTGCGGAAAATGTTTGGAAAATTTACGTAAGACATATACGGAAACCGTAATATGAATTTGTTATACTAAACACCCTTAGTCTCTACAACTTTTCAAACGATGATGTTTTTCTGTTAGTTTACATTCACAGTTACTCAAAAATATACTTAGTATTTTTGGCCGGTTTTTCTAAGTTGCGGAAAATGCTTGGGCAATTTACGTAAGACATATACGGAAGCTGTAATATGATTTTGTTATACTAAATACCCTTAGTCTCTACATCTTTTCAATCGATGATGTTTTTCTGTTAGTTTACATTCACAGTTACTCATAAATATGCTTAGTATATTTGGCCGGTTTTTCTAAGTTGCGGAAAATGCTTGGGAAATTTACGTAAGACATATTCGGAAACCGTAATATGATTTTGTTATACTAAACACCCTTAGTCTCTACAACTTTTCAAACGATGATGTTTTTCTGTTAGTTTACATTCACAGTTACTCAAAAATATACTTAGTATTTTTGGCCGGTTTTTCTAAGTTGCGGAAAATGCTTGGGCAATTTACGTAAGACATATACGGAAACCGTAATAGGATTTTGTTATACTAAACACCCTTAGTCTCTACAACTTTTCAAACGATGATGTTTTTCTGTTAGTTAACATTCACAGTTACTCAAAAATATACTTAGTATTTTTGGCCGGTTTTTCTAAGTTGCGGAAAATGCTGGGGAAATTTACGTAAGACATATACGGAAGCCGTAATATGATTTTGTTATACTAAACACCCTTAGTCTCTACATATTTTCAAACAATGATGTTTTTCTGTTAGTTTACATTCACAGTTACTCAAAAATATACTTAGTATTTTTGGCCGGTTTTTCTAAGTTGCGGAAAATGCTTGGGAAATTTACGTAAGACATATACGGAAACCGTAATAGGATTTTGTTATACTAAACACCCTTAGTCTCTACAACTTTTCAAACGATGATGTTTTTCTGTTAGTTTACATTCACAGTTACTCAAAAATATACTTAGTATTTTTGGCCGGTTTTTCTAAGTTGCGGAAAATGCTGGGGAAATTTACGTAAGACATATACGGAAGCCGTAATATGATTTTGTTATACTAAACACCCTTAGTCTCTACAACTTTTCAAACAATGATGTTTTTCTGTTAGTTAACATTCACAGTTACTCAAAAATATACTTAGTATTTTTGGCCGGTTTTTCTAAGTTGCGGAAAATGCTTGGGAAATTTACGTAAGACGTATACGGAAACCGTAATAGGATTTAGTTATACTAAACACCCTTAGTCTCTACAACTTTTCAAACGATGATGTTTTTCTGTTAGTTTACATTCACAGTTACTCAAAAATATACTTAGTATTTTTGGCCGGTTTTTCTAAGTTGCGGAAAATGCTGGGGAAATTTACGTAAGACATATACGGAAGCCGTAATATGATTTTGTTATACTAAACACCCTTAGTCTCTACAACTTTTCAAACAATGATGTTTTTCTATTAGTTTACATTCACAGTTACTCAAAAATATACTTAGTATTTTTGGCCGGTTTTTCTAAGTTGCGGAAAATGCTTGGGCAATTTACGTAAGACATATACGGAAACCGTAATAGGATTTTGTTATACTAAACACCCTTAGTCTCTACAACTTTTCAAACGATGATGTTTTTCTGTTAGTTTACATTCACAGTTACTCAAAAATATACTTAGTATTTTTGGCCGGTTTTTCTAAGTTGCGGAAAATGCTTGGGAAATTTACGTAAGACATATACGGAAGCCGTAATATGATTTTGTTATACTAAACACCCTTAGTCTCTACATATTTTCACACAATGACGTTTTTCTGTTAGTTTACATTCACAGTTACTCAAAAATATACTTAGTATTTTTGGCCGGTTTTTCTAAGTTGCGGAAAATGCTTGGGAAATTTACGTAAGACATATACGTAAACCGTAATAGGATTTTGTTATACTAAACACCGTTAGTCTCTACAACTTTTTAAACGATGATGTTTTTCTGTTAGTTTACATTCACAGTTACTCATAAATATACTTAGTATTTTTGGCCGGTTTTTCTAAGTTGCGGAAAATGCTTGGGAAATTTAAGTAAGACATATTCGGAAACCGTAATATGATTTTGTTATACTAAACACCCTTAGTCTCTACAACTTTTCAAACGATGATGTTTTTCTGTTAGTTTACATTCACAGTTACTCAAAAATATACTTAGTATTTTTGGCCGGTTTTTCTAAGTTGCGGAAAATGCTTGGGCAATTTACGTAAGACATATACGGAAACCGTAATAGGATTTTGTTATACTAAACACCCTTAGTCTCTACAACTTTTCAAACGATGATGTTTTTCTGTTAGTTTACATTCACAGTTACTCAAAAATATACTTAGTATTTTTGGCCGGTTTTTCTAAGTTGCGGAAAATGCTGGGGAAATTTTCGTAAGACATATACGGAAGCCGTAATATGATTTTGTTATACTAAACACCCTTAGTCTCTACATATTTTCAAACAATGATGTTTTTCTGTTAGTTTACATTCACAGTTACTCAAAAATATACTTAGTATTTTTGGCCGGTTTTTCTAAGTTGCGGAAAATGCTTGGGAAATTTACGTAAGACATATACGGAAACCGTAATAGGATTTTGTTATACTAAACACCCTTAGTCTCTACAACTTTTCAAACGATGATGTTTTTCTGTTAGTTTACATTCACAGTTACTCAAAAATATACTTAGTATTTTTGGCCGGTTTTTCTAAGTTGCGGAAAATGCTGGGGAAATTTACGTAAGACATATACGGAAGCCTTAATAAGATTTTGTTATACTAAACACCCTTAGTCTCTACAATTTTTGAAACGATGATTTTTTTTCTGTTAGTTTACATTCACAGTTACTCAAAAATATACTTAGTATTTTTGGCCGGTTTTTCTAAGTTGCGGAAAATGCTTGGGCAATTTACGTAAGACATATACGGAAACCGTAATAGGATTTTGTTATACTAAACACCCTTAGTCTCTACAACTTTTCAAGCGATGATGTTTTTCTGTTAGTTTACATTCACAGTTACTCAAAAATATACTTAGTATTTTTGGCCGGTTTTTCTAAGTTGCGGAAAATGCTGGGGAAATTTACGTAAGACATATACGGAAGCCTTAATAAGATTTTGTTATACTAAACACCCTTAGTCTCTACAATTTTTCAAACGATGATTTTTTTTCTGTTAGTTTACATTCACAGTTACTCAAAAATATACTTAGTATTTTTGGCCGGTTTTTCTAAGTTGCGGAAAATGCTTGGGAAATTTACGTAAGACATATACGGAAACCGTAATAGGATTTTGTTATACTAAACACCGTTAGTCTCTACAACTTTTTAAACGATGATGTTTTTCTGTTAGTTTACATTCACAGTTACTCATAAATATACTTAGTATTTTTGGCCGGTTTTTCTAAGTTGCGGAAAATGCTTGGGAAATTTAAGTAAGACATATTCGGAAACCGTAATATGATTTTGTTATACTAAACACCCTTAGTCTCTACAACTTTTCAAACGATGATGTTTTTCTGTTAGTTTACATTAACAGTTACTCAAAAATATACTTAGTATTTTTGGCCGGTTTTTCTAAGTTGCGGAAAATGCTTGGGCAATTTACGTAAGACATATACGGAAACCGTAATAGGATTTTGTTATACTAAACACCCTTAGTCTCTACAACTTTTCAAACGATGATGTTTTTCTGTTAGTTTACATTCACAGTTACTCAAAAATATACTTAGTATTTTTGGCCGGTTTTTCTAAGTTGCGGAAAATGCTGGGGAAATTTACGTAAGACATATACGGAAGCCGTAATATGATTTTGTTATACTAAACACCCTTAGTCTCTACATATTTTCAAACAATGATGTTTTTCTGTTAGTTTACATTCACAGTTACTCAAAAATATACTTAGTATTTTTGGCCGTTTTTTCTAAGTTGCGGAAAATGCTTGGGAAATTTACGTAAGACATATACGGAAACCGTAATAGGATTTTGTTATACTAAACACCCTTAGTCTCTACAACTTTTCAAACGATGATGTTTTTCTGTTAGTTTACATTCACAGTTACTCAAAAATATACTTAGTATTTTTGGCCGGTTTTTCTAAGTTGCGGAAAATGCTGGGGAAATTTACGTAAGACATATACGGAAGCCTTAATAAGATTTTGTTATACTAAACACCCTTAGTCTCTACAATTTTTCAAACGATGATTTTTTTTCTGTTAGTTTACATTCACAGTTACTCAAAAATATACTTAGTATTTTTGGCCGGTTTTTCTAAGTTGCGGAAAATGCTTGGGAAATTTACGTAAGACATATACGGAAACCGTAATAGGATTTTGTTATACTAAACACCGTTAGTCTCTACAACTTTTTAAACGATGATGTTTTTCTGTTAGTTTACATTCACAGTTACTCATAAATATACTTAGTATTTTTGGCCGGTTTTTCTAAGTTGCGGAAAATGCTTGGGAAATTTAAGTAAGACATATTCGGAAACCGTAATATGATTTTGTTATACTAAACACCCTTAGTCTCTACAACTTTTCAAACGATGATGTTTTTCTGTTAGTTTACATTAACAGTTACTCAAAAATATACTTAGTATTTTTGGCCGGTTTTTCTAAGTTGCGGAAAATGCTTGGGCAATTTACGTAAGACATATACGGAAACCGTAATAGGATTTTGTTATACTAAACACCCTTAGTCTCTACAACTTTTCAAACGATGATGTTTTTCTGTTAGTTTACATTCACAGTTACTCAAAAATATACTTAGTATTTTTGGCCGGTTTTTCTAAGTTGCGGAAAATGCTGGGGAAATTTACGTAAGACATATACGGAAGCCTTAATAAGATTTTGTTATACTAAACACCCTTAGTCTCTACAATTTTTGAAACGATGATTTTTTTTCTGTTAGTTTACATTCACAGTTACTCAAAAATATACTTAGTATTTTTGGCCGGTTTTTCTAAGTTGCGGAAAATGCTTGGGCAATTTACGTAAGACATATACGGAAACCGTAATAGGATTTTGTTATACTAAACACCCTTAGTCTCTACAACTTTTCAAGCGATGATGTTTTTCTGTTAGTTTACATTCACAGTTACTCAAAAATATACTTAGTATTTTTGGCCGGTTTTTCTAAGTTGCGGAAAATGCTGGGGAAATTTACGTAAGACATATACGGAAGCCTTAATAAGATTTTGTTATACTAAACACCCTTAGTCTCTACAATTTTTCAAACGATGATTTTTTTTCTGTTAGTTTACATTCACAGTTACTCAAAAATATACTTAGTATTTTTGGCCGGTTTTTCTAAGTTGCGGAAAATGCTTGGGAAATTTACGTAAGACATATACGGAAACCGTAATAGGATTTTGTTATACTAAACACCGTTAGTCTCTACAACTTTTTAAACGATGATGTTTTTCTGTTAGTTTACATTCACAGTTACTCATAAATATACTTAGTATTTTTGGCCGGTTTTTCTAAGTTGCGGAAAATGCTTGGGAAATTTAAGTAAGACATATTCGGAAACCGTAATATGATTTTGTTATACTAAACACCCTTAGTCTCTACAACTTTTCAAACGATGATGTTTTTCTGTTAGTTTACATTAACAGTTACTCAAAAATATACTTAGTATTTTTGGCCGGTTTTTCTAAGTTGCGGAAAATGCTTGGGCAATTTACGTAAGACATATACGGAAACCGTAATAGGATTTTGTTATACTAAACACCCTTAGTCTCTACAACTTTTCAAACGATGATGTTTTTCTGTTAGTTTACATTCACAGTTACTCAAAAATATACTTAGTATTTTTGGCCGGTTTTTCTAAGTTGCGGAAAATGCTGGGGAAATTTACGTAAGACATATACGGAAGCCGTAATATGATTTTGTTATACTAAACACCCTTAGTCTCTACATATTTTCAAACAATGATGTTTTTCTGTTAGTTTACATTCACAGTTACTCAAAAATATACTTAGTATTTTTGGCCGTTTTTTCTAAGTTGCGGAAAATGCTTGGGAAATTTACGTAAGACATATACGGAAACCGTAATAGGATTTTGTTATACTAAACACCCTTAGTCTCTACAACTTTTCAAACGATGATGTTTTTCTGTTAGTTTACATTCACAGTTACTCAAAAATATACTTAGTATTTTTGGCCGGTTTTTCTAAGTTGCGGAAAATGCTGGGGAAATTTACGTAAGACATATACGGAAGCCTTAATAAGATTTTGTTATACTAAACACCCTTAGTCTCTACAATTTTTCAAACGATGATTTTTTTTCTGTTAGTTTACATTCACAGTTACTCAAAAATATACTTAGTATTTTTGGCCGGTTTTTCTAAGTTGCGGAAAATGCTTGGGAAATTTACGTAAGACATATACGGAAACCGTAATAGGATTTTGTTATACTAAACACCGTTAGTCTCTACAACTTTTTAAACGATGATGTTTTTCTGTTAGTTTACATTCACAGTTACTCATAAATATACTTAGTATTTTTGGCCGGTTTTTCTAAGTTGCGGAAAATGCTTGGGAAATTTAAGTAAGACATATTCGGAAACCGTAATATGATTTTGTTATACTAAACACCCTTAGTCTCTACAACTTTTCAAACGATGATGTTTTTCTGTTAGTTTACATTAACAGTTACTCAAAAATATACTTAGTATTTTTGGCCGGTTTTTCTAAGTTGCGGAAAATGCTTGGGCAATTTACGTAAGACATATACGGAAACCGTAATAGGATTTTGTTATACTAAACACCCTTAGTCTCTACAACTTTTCAAACGATGATGTTTTTCTGTTAGTTTACATTCACAGTTACTCAAAAATATACTTAGTATTTTTGGCCGGTTTTTCTAAGTTGCGGAAAATGCTGGGGAAATTTACGTAAGACATATACGGAAGCCGTAATATGATTTTGTTATACTAAACACCCTTAGTCTCTACATATTTTCAAACAATGATGTTTTTCTGTTAGTTTACATTCACAGTTACTCAAAAATATACTTAGTATTTTTGGCCGGTTTTTCTAAGTTGCGGAAAATGCTTGGGCAATTTACGTAAGACATATACGGAAACCGTAATAGGAATTTGTTATACTAAACACCCTTAGTCTCTACAACTTTTTAAACGATGATGTTTTTCTGTTAGTTTACATTCACAGTTACTCAAAAATATACTTAGTATTTTTGGCCGGTTTTTCTAAGTTGCGGAAAATGCTTGGGAAATTTACGTAAAACATATACGGAAACCGTAATAGGATTTTGTTATACTAAACACCCTTAGTCTCTACAACTTTTCAAACGATGATGTTTTTCTGTTAGTTTACATTCACAGTTACTTAAAAATATACTTAGTATTTTTGGCCGGTTTTTCTAGGTTGCGGAAAATGCTTGGGAAATTTACGTAAGACATATACGGAAACCGTAATAGGATTTTGTTATACTAAACACCCTTAGTCTCTACAACTTTTCAAACGATGATGTTTTTCTGTTAGTTTACATTCACAGTTACTCAAAAATATACTTAGTATTTTTGGCCGGTTTTTCTAAGTTGCGGAAAATGCTGGGGAAATTTACGTAAGACATATACGGAAGCCTTAATAAGATTTTGTTATACTAAACACCCTTAGTCTCTACAATTTTTCAAACGATGATTTTTTTTCTGTTAGTTTACATTCACAGTTACTCAAAAATATACTTAGTATTTTTGGCCGGTTTTTCTAAGTTGCGGAAAATGCTTGGGCAATTTACGTAAGACATATACGGAAACCGTAATAGGAATTTGTTATACTAAACACCCTTAGTCTCTACAACTTTTTAAACGATGATGTTTTTCTGTTAGTTTACATTCACAATTACTCAAAAATATACTTAGTATTTGTGGCCGGTTTTTCTAAGTTGCGGAAAATGCTTGGGCAATTTACGTAAGACATATACGGATACCGTAATAGGATTTTGTTATACTAAACACCCTTAGTCTCTACAACTTTTCAAACGATGATGTTTTGGGCAATTTACGTAAGACATATACGGAAACCGTAATAGGATTTTGTTATACTAAACACCCTTAGTCTCTACAACTTTTCAAACGATGATGTTTTTCTGTTAGTTTACATTCACAGTTACTCAAAAATATACTTAGTATTTTTGGCCGGTGTTTCTAAGTTGCGGAAAATGCTTGGGAAATTTACGTAAGACATATACGGAAACCGTAATATGAATTTGTTATACTAAACACCCTTAGTCTCTACAACTTTTCAAACGATGATGTTTTTCTGTTAGTTTACATTGACAGTTACTCAAAATTTACTTAGTATTTTTGGCCGGTTTTTCTAAGTTGCGGAAAATGTTTGGAAAATTTACGTAAGACATATACGGAAACCGTAATATGAATTTGTTATACTAAACACCCTTAGTCTCTACAACTTTTCAAACGATGATGTTTTTCTGTTAGTTTACATTCACAGTTACTCAAAAATATACTTAGTATTTTTGGCCGGTTTTTCTAAGTTGCGGAAAATGCTTGGGCAATTTACGTAAGACATCTACGGAAACCGTAATAGGATTTTGTTATACTAAACACCCTTAGTCTCTACAACTTTTCAAACGATGATGTTTTTCTGTTAGTTTACATTCACAGTTACTCAAAAATATACTTAGTATTTTTGGCCGGTTTTTCTAAGTTGCGGAAAATGCTTGGGCAATTTACGTAAGACATATACGGAAACCGTAATAGGATTTTGTTATACTAAACACCGTTAGTCTCTACAACTTTTTAAACGATGATGTTTTTCTGTTAGTTTACATTCACAGTTACTCATAAATATACTTAGTATTTTTTGCCGGTTTTTCTAAGTTGCGGAAAATGCTTGGGAAATTTAAGTAAGACATATTCGGAAACCGTAATATGATTTTGTTATACTAAACACCCTTAGTCTCTACAACTTTTCAAACGATGATGTTTTTCTGTTAGTTTACATTAACAGTTACTCAAAAATATACTTAGTATTTTTGGCCGGTTTTTCTAAGTTGCGGAAAATGCTTGGGCAATTTACGTAAGACATATACGGAAACCGTAATAGGATTTTATTATACTAAACACCCTTAGTCTCTACAACTTTTCAAACGATGATGTTTTTCTGTTAGTTTACATTCACAGTTACTCAAAAATATACTTAGTATTTTTGGCCGGTTTTTCTAAGTTGCGGAAAATGCTGGGGAAATTTACGTAAGACATATACGGAAGCCGTAATATGATTTTGTTATACTAAACACCCTTAGTCTCTACATATTTTCAAACAATGATGTTTTTCTGTTAGTTTACATTCACAGTTACTCAAAAATATACTTAGTATTTTTGGCCGGTTTTTCTAAGTTGCGGAAAATGCTTGGGAAATTTACGTAAGACATATACGGAAACCGTAATAGGATTTTGTTATACTAAACACCCTTAGTCTCTACAACTTTTCAAACGATGATGTTTTTCTGTTAGTTTACATTCACAGTTACTCAAAAATATACTTAGTATTTTTGGCCGGTTTTTCTAAGTTGCGGAAAATGCTGGGGAAATTTACGTAAGACATATACGGAAGCCTTAATAAGATTTTGTTATACTAAACACCCTTAGTCTCTACAATTTTTCAAACGATGATTTTTTTTCTGTTAGTTTACATTCACAGTTACTCAAAAATATACTTAGTATTTTTGGCCGGTTTTTCTAAGTTGCGGAAAATGCTTGGGCAATTTACGTAAGACATATACGGAAACCGTAATAGGAATTTGTTATACTAAACACCCTTAGTCTCTACAACTTTTTAAACGATGATGTTTTTCTGTTAGTTTACATTCACAGTTACTCAAAAATATACTTAGTATTTTTGGCCGGTTTTTCTAAGTTGCGGAAAATGCTTGGGAAATTTACGTAAAACATATACGGAAACCGTAATAGGATTTTGTTATACTAAACACCCTTAGTCTCTACAACTTTTCAAACGATGATGTTTTTCTGTTAGTTTACATTCACAGTTACTTAAAAATATACTTAGTATTTTTGGCCGGTTTTTCTAGGTTGCGGAAAATGCTTGGGAAATTTACGTAAGACATATTCGGAAACCGTAATATGATTTTGTTATACTAAACACCCTTAGTCTCTACAACTTTTCAAACAATGATGTTTTTCTGTTAGTTTACATTCACAATTACTCAAAAATATACTTAGTATTTGTGGCCGGTTTTTCTAAGTTGCGGAAAATGCTTGGGCAATTTACGTAAGACATATACGGATACCGTAATAGGATTTTGTTATACTAAACACCCTTAGTCTCTACAACTTTTCAAACGATGATGTTTTGGGCAATTTACGTAAGACATATACGGAAACCGTAATAGGATTTTGTTATACTAAACACCCTTAGTCTCTACAACTTTTCAAACGATGATGTTTTTCTGTTAGTTTACATTCACAGTTACTCAAAAATATACTTAGTATTTTTGGCCGGTGTTTCTAAGTTGCGGAAAATGCTAAGGAAATTTACGTTAGACATATACGGAAGCCTTAATATGATTTTGTTATACTAAACACCCTTAGTCTCTACAATTTTTCAAACGATGATTTTTTTTCTGTTAGTTTACATTCACAGTTACTCAAAAATATACTTAGTATTTTTGGCCGGTTTTTCTAAGTTGCGGAAAATGCTTGGGAAATTTACGTAAGACATATACGGAAACCGTAATAAGAATTTGTTATACTAAACACCCTTAGTCTCTACAACTTTTCAAACGATGATGTTTTTCTGTTAGTTTACATTGACAGTTACTCAAAATTTACTTAGTATTTTTGGCCGGTTTTTCTAAGTTGCGGAAAATGTTTGGAAAATTTACGTAAGACATATACGGAAACCGTAATATGAATTTGTTATACTAAACACCCTTAGTCTCTACAACTTTTCAAACGATGATGTTTTTCTGTTAGTTTACATTCACAGTTACTCAAAAATATACTTAGTATTTTTGGCCGGTTTTTCTAAGTTGCGGAAAATGCTTGGGCAATTTACGTAAGACATATACGGAAGCTGTAATATGATTTTGTTATACTAAATACCCTTAGTCTCTACATCTTTTCAATCGATGATGTTTTTCTGTTAGTTTACATTCACAGTTACTCATAAATATGCTTAGTATTTTTGGCCGGTTTTTCTAAGTTGCGGAAAATGCTTGGGAAATTTACGTAAGACATATTCGGAAACCGTAATATGATTTTGTTATACTAAACACCCTTAGTCTCTACAACTTTTCAAACGATGATGTTTTTCTGTTAGTTTACATTCACAGTTACTCAAAAATATACTTAGTATTTTTGGCCGGTTTTTCTAAGTTGCGGAAAATGCTTGGGCAATTTACGTAAGACATATACGGAAACCGTAATAGGATTTTGTTATACTAAACACCCTTAGTCTCTACAACTTTTCAAACGATGATGTTTTTCTGTTAGTTTACATTCACAGTTACTCAAAAATATACTTAGTATTTTTGGCCGGTTTTTCTAAGTTGCGGAAAATGCTGGGGAAATTTACGTAAGACATATACGGAAGCCGTAATATGATTTTGTTATACTAAACACCCTTAGTCTCTACAACTTTTCAAACAATGATGTTTTTCTGTTAGTTAACATTCACAGTTACTCAAAAATATACTTAGTATTTTTGGCCGGTTTTTCTAAGTTGCGGAAAATGCTTGGGAAATTTACGTAAGACGTATACGGAAACCGTAATAGGATTTAGTTATACTAAACACCCTTAGTCTCTACAACTTTTCAAACGATGATGTTTTTCTGTTAGTTTACATTCACAGTTACTCAAAAATATACTTAGTATTTTTGGCCGGTTTTTCTAAGTTGCGGAAAATGCTGGGGAAATTTACGTAAGACATATACGGAAGCCGTAATATGATTTTGTTATACTAAACACCCTTAGTCTCTATAACTTTTCAAACAATGATGTTTTTCTATTAGTTTACATTCACAGTTACTCAAAAATATACTTAGTATTTTTGGCCGGTTTTTCTAAGTTGCGGAAAATGCTTGGGCAATTTACGTAAGACATATACGGAAACCGTAATAGGATTTTGTTATACTAAACACCCTTAGTCTCTACAACTTTTCAAACGATGATGTTTTTCTGTTAGTTTACACTCACAGTTACTCAAAAATATACTTAGTATTTTTGGCCGGTTTTTCTAAGTTGCGGAAAATGCTGGGGAAATTTACGTAAGACATATACGGAAGCCGTAATATGATTTTGTTATACTAAACACCCTTAGTCTCTACATATTTTCACACAATGACGTTTTTCTGTTAGTTTACATTCACAGTTACTCAAAAATATACTTAGTATTTTTGGCCGGTTTTTCTAAGTTGCGGAAAATGCTTGGGAAATTTACGTAAGACATATACGTAAACCGTAATAGGATTTTGTTATACTAAACACCGTTAGTCTCTACAACTTTTTAAACGATGATGTTTTTCTGTTAGTTTACATTCACAGTTACTCATAAATATACTTAGTATTTTTGGCCGGTTTTTCTAAGTTGCGGAAAATGCTTGGGAAATTTAAGTAAGACATATTCGGAAACCGTAATATGATTTTGTTATACTAAACACCCTTAGTCTCTACAACTTTTCAAACGATGATGTTTTTCTGTTAGTTTACATTCACAGTTACTCAAAAATATACTTAGTATTTTTGGCCGGTTTTTCTAAGTTGCGGAAAATGCTTGGGCAATTTACGTAAGACATATACGGAAACCGTAATAGGATTTTGTTATACTAAACACCCTTAGTCTCTACAACTTTTCAAACGATGATGTTTTTCTGTTAGTTTACATTCACAGTTACTCAAAAATATACTTAGTATTTTTGGCCGGTTTTTCTAAGTTGCGGAAAATGCTGGGGAAATTTACGTAAGACATATACGGAAGCCTTAATAAGATTTTGTTATACTAAACACCCTTAGTCTCTACAATTTTTCAAACGATGATTTTTTTTCTGTTAGTTTACATTCACAGTTACTCAAAAATATACTTAGTATTTTTGGCCGGTTTTTCTAAGTTGCGGAAAATGCTTGGGCAATTTACGTAAGACATATACGGAAACCGCAATAGGATTTTGTTATACTAAACACCCTTAGTCTCTACAACTTTTTAAACGATGATGTTTTTCTGTTAGTTTACATTCACAGTTACTCAAAAATATACTTAGTATTTTTGGCCGGTTTTTCTAGGTTGCGGAAAATGCTGGGGAAATTTACGTAAGACATATACGGAAGCCTTAATAAGATTTTGTTATACTAAACACCCTTAGTCTCTACAATTTTTCAAACGATGAATTTTTTTCTGTTAGTTTACATTCACAGTTACTCAAAAATATACTTAGTATTTTTGGCCGGTTTTTCTAAGTTGCGGAAAATGCTTGGGAAATTTACGTAAGACATATACGGAAGCCGTAATATGATTTTGTTATACTAAACACCCTTAGTCTCTACATATTTTCACACAATGACGTTTTTCTGTTAGTTTACATTCACAGTTACTCAAAAATATACCTAGTATTTTTGGCCGGTTTTTCTAAGTTGCGGAAAATGCTTGGGAAATTTACGTAAGACATATACGGAAACCGTAATAGGATTTTGTTATACTAAACACCGTTAGTCTCTACAACTTTTTAAACGATGATGTTTTTCTGTTAGTTTACATTCACAGTTACTCATAAATATACTTAGTATTTTTGGCCGGTTTTTCTAAGTTGCGGAAAATGCTTGGGAAATTTAAGTAAGACATATTCGGAAACCGTAATATGATTTTGTTATACTAAACACCCTTAGTCTCTACAACTTTTCAAACGATGATGTTTTTCTGTTAGTTTACATTAACAGTTACTTAAAAATATACTTAGTATTTTTGGCCCGTTTTTCTAAGTTGCGGAAAATGCTTGGGCAATTTACGTAAGACATATACGGAAACCGTAATAGGATTTTGTTATACTAAACACCCTTAGTCTCTACAACTTTTCAAACGAAGATGTTTTTCTGTTAGTTTACATTCACAGTTACTCAAAAATATACTTAGTATTTTTGGCCGGTTTTTCTAAGTTGCGGAAAATGCTGGGGAAATTTACGTAAGACATATACGGAAGCCGTAATATGATTTTGTTATACTAAACACCCTTAGTCTCTACATATTTTTAAACAATGATGTTTTTCTGTTAGTTTACATTCACAGTTACTCAAAAATATACTTAGTATTTTTGGTCGGTTTTTCTAAGTTGCGGAAAATGCTTGGGAAATTTACGTAAGACATATACGGAAACCGTAATAGGATTTTGTTATACTAAACACCCTTAGTCTCTACAACTTTTCAAACGATGATGTTTTTCTGTTAGTTTACATTCACAGTTACTCAAAAATATACTTAGTATTTTTGGCCGGTTTTTCTAAGTTGCGGAAAATGCTGGGGAAATTTACGTAAGATATATACGGAAGCCTTAATAAGATTTTGTTATACTAAACACCCTTAGTCTCTACAATTTTTCAAACGATGATTTTTTTTCTGTTAGTTTACATTCACAGTTACTCAAAAATATACTTAGTATTTTTGGCCGGTTTTTCTAAGTTGCGGAAAATGCTTGGGCAATTTACGTAAGACATATACGGAAACCGTAATAGGATTTTGTTATACTAAACACCCTTAGTCTCTACAACTTTTCAAACGATGATGTTTTTCTGTTAGTTTACATTCACAGTTACTCAAAAATATACTTAGTATTTTTGGCCGGTTTTTCTAAGTTGCGGAAAATGCTGGGGAAATTTACGTAAGACATATACGGAAGCCTTAATAAGATTTTGTTATACTAAACACCCTTAGTCTCTACAATTTTTCAAACGATGATTTTTTTTCTGTTAGTTTACATTCACAGTTACTCAAAAATATACTTAGTATTTTTGGCCGGTTTTTCTAAGTTGCGGAAAATGCTTGGGAAATTTACGTAAGACATATACGGAAACCGTAATATGATTTTGTTATACTAAACACCCTTAGTCTCTACAACTTTTCAAACGATGATGTTTTTCTGTTAGTTAACATTCACAGTTACTCAAAAATATACTTAGTATTTTTGGCCGGTTTTTCTAAGTTGCGGAAAATGCTTGGAAAATTTACGTAAGACATATACGGAAACCGTAATATGAATTTGTTATACTAAGCACCCTTAGTCTCTACAACTTTTCAGACGATGATGTTTTTCTGTTAGTTTACATTCACAGTTACTCAAAAATATACTTAGTATTTTTTGCCGGTTTTTCTAAGTTGCGGAAAATGTTTGGAAAATTTACGTAAGACATATACGGAAACCGTAATATGAATTTGTTATACTAAACACCCTTAGTCTCTACAACTTTTCAAACGATGATGTTTTTCTGTTAGTTTACATTCACAGTTACTCAAAAATATACTTAGTATTTTTGGCCGGTTTTTCTAAGTTGCGGAAAATGCTTGGGAAATTTACGTAAGACATATTCGGAAACTGTAATATGATTTTGTTATACTAAACACCCTTAGTCTCTACAACTTTTCAAATGATGATGTTCTTCTGTTAGTTTTCATTCACAGTTAGGTACTCAAAAATACACTTAGGATTTTGGGCCGGTGTTTTTAAGTATCGGAAAACGTTCGGAAATTCGACGTATGGTATTGAACATTATTATTTTTATCAACATAAATTATCATACAGTAATTAATAATGGAATATTGAAAAAATATTACACATAATATTTAAACGTATCAATACAAAAGGTTGAATATCCTTTACTTATTGAGTAATGTATAATTTATTCGTTAATGCGTAGTTTTACTCATACATTCTCACAATTTGTTGTTTTTGTGATTTTAGGAAAGTTTAGGAAGAAATTCACATTCATTTGCAGAGGACAAATTTTATTCTCGAACAGGAATCAGTACGGCTCATAAAAACTTGGAACGAATAATATGGTTTTGTAACGTGATTAGAGGAATTAAATTACAATTAAAAGCACCACCCGAACAGGGAATTCCATAACTCAAATATGAGCCAACACAAGCATGATAAAAACTTAATAAAATAGATTGCGAACAATAACAGCGCAGCATATAGATTGCACGCAAAACAGAACCCAATTGACTTCCTTATTGCTGAATAAGCAACTACCAATTAAGGCCGACATCCAGGTGTATACCGAGGTATCTGAAGGACTTAACAATTTCAATTTTAAACCAATTATTATTACAATTAGAATAGTGGTGGATAAATTCAGACATATAATTCCAAAAAGGGTCCCCAGATAACTTGAAAAACATAATTTTCGTCTTCTCACTTAGAATCATACAATGCCGATCAAACAAACGCGTAGCAATTTTAAATCGTAGTTGATATCGGTAGCGACATTATCCAAACATGACCCCGAATAACTTAAAGCCATATGGTCCGCAAAGGCTATTATTCCACGTAGACCCAGGATTAAAATATCACTTATAAAAATTAAAAAATAGTAATGGATCCAAGACAGAACCCTAAGGAACACCACAATTCAATGTAAAAGAAACACCAAAAGAACTTTGTATTTTAACCTTGTAAGATCTATCACTCAGACAAGAAGCAAATCATTTTTGTGAAATACCTCTAAATAGAATATAGCTTATTGAGAAGCAAGTTATGGTCAACCATATAAAACGCTCATTTAATGTCAATGAAAACAGCTCCAGCCCCCAGCATATTATTCATATGAATATAAACATCATTAAGAAATTCATCCAAGACAGACTCAGTACTTCTACCAGATCTAAAGCCATACTGATTGTCACTTTAAAAATTATGTTTAGCAAGGTATTTATCTATTCGTGGTCTCATGGCTTTTTCAATTATTTTTAAGATAATAGGTTGAAGAGGAATAGAACGAAACTTTTAGTTGAGCAAGCGATTACCTTTTTGGTGCAGTGGAATAACAATTGAAGTTTTCAAAATATCCGGGACAAGACCAACAGGAAAACTGTGATTAACAAGAACAGAAAGAACCGGAGAGACAAGTTCGCCAACAGACTTCGACATATCGGAACTAAAACCAAATAAATTAGTACTTTTTCGAGATTTTAGACACTTTATAATGGTTAAAATTTCATCACTGTCAACTGGCGCAATAAAAAACGAGTCACTAAAATCATAATTATCACTCAAATTACATGCATACGGTAATGAAAAACTCAAATTCAACTCATTAACAATTTTTGAAAAATAGTTAGAAAATGCATTGGCAATTAAAACGGAATCAGAAACAATAATACCATCATCATTTAAAATTCTATCAATAGAAACTTGACGATTATTTGATAAAATATCATTGACCGCTACTAACTAAGTTTCCCAGCTTTAAAGCAAGAACTAACTTTAAGCGACAACTTCAAAAAATATTCTTTGAGTTTAATTAGGATGTTTGCTACATTTTATACTAATTCTGCTTTTTATTTCATTAAATTAAGCAAACAGCAATAAATCCAAGGTTTAAGCTTGGTATTTGATTTTCGAACGACAGAAATGAAATGGAAAAAAACGATGCAATATTGTTAAAGCAACTTACGAAATTGTTAAGGCTAGCGGACAGATCACTAGCTAGAGAATTTAAAAATTTGTAAGATAAAACCAACCAAGAAATTCTAATACTGACAAAACTATTTCTAATACAATTAAACAATGATCAGTAATCGACAATGGAAGAACGGATGCTTTTAACAACTCCATATCGTTATTACGAATATGAGCAAAACAGTGATCAATACAAGTAACACTAGAGTTAAAAACACATGTAGGAGAATCAACCAGAGACTGCAAACCAAAAGAGGACATCATAAACAAATAATCGTCACTGCTATTAGGCAAAATTAAAATGTTATTGTTAAAATCTCCTAAAACAAAATAAATTTTTAGTTATAATTATACTTAAAAAGGACGAAAACTCCGAAATAAAATTGGCTACAGAAACAGATTGAAGGCGATAAACACCAACATTAATGAAAGTATCATTATTAATTTGTACAGTTAACTTAAGGATATCAGCAAACTCTAAATTGATTGACTTAAAGCAATGCCGTCTAGAATATACTATACGGCATTGCTTAAAGGAACAGTTAAGATGACAATTATTAAAAAATTCCAACACCACCCGATCAATAATTATTATTGCAACAAGTAACAAAATTGTAATTCGGAATGTGGGAAAAATCCTTTTTATCCTTGAATGTTGTACTGTTAGAGTTTTACACCACTTTTTGCCTGCATGATGACACCCTTAGACGATTTCCGCAAAAATTTTACTCGAAGAACGGTCTCATTGTTATTTTAACCTTTAGCAGATGTTATTGGTGTGACACCAATAACATCTGCTAAAAATTACACACAATCAGGCTGCTAGGATTTATAACAGGCGTGGTAGTCATCTTCTGGGATTTTTTCCATTTAATTCGATTAAATCACTTACATAAGCAGTCCTTAGATTATAGTTGCACAAAGCCCAATATTGTTGAAATATTTTTTTTTTGGTCAGAATCATTTATTTTTGTATTGAATTGTTTTCTGCAGTTGGTTAGAGGCATGCATTCTCGGCTTTTTCTTTCTCCCCCTTTTGCTAGGTAAGATTCCCCAGCATTACGTTTCCGTTTTCTGGTTTTCTGAGTTTCTTTGCTCGTACCGGCTTTGTTTTGTTTAATTTATTTCGAGTGGAACGGCTATTTGTTCAATATCACTACACATATTTTCCTCGTCTGAGGTGTCTTTTTCAGGTAACGGGAAAGGTTGGTAAGTGTGGTCAGTATCACTATCGTCAAATGGTTCGCCATTTTGTGAAGCTAAAAACTCATAAGTCTCCGACAAGACTTGTTGTTCGACTCGCGTAGATTCGTTGTCGACAAATGAGTCATTATTTCCCGAAACCACACAATCATTAGTCTATGGCGATGAACATGGGTGCTGTCGTACAAATTTGTCACAACTCTACAGAACCATTTCAACCATTTTTTTTGATCGGATGTACATTATGTATGCTTAAAATAGAAAAGGATTATTAAATAACTACTATCACATTTAATTGTTTACTTACCTTCCAAAAAATTTTACAGCACCTCACTTAAGTTATAAATATTTTACATTTTACACTATTTAAAAAAATAAAATTTATAAAACTCGAAGTTTCAGAAGGAGGTAGGACACTTATTTAAACATAAAATTTATTTATTTTTTATTTCTTTTGTGACAATCACACTGGTTAACTATCGAGATATGCCCTTTTACTTTTCTCTACATCTTTTTGACGGTTCATGATATTACCGTAATAATAAAATTAAAACGTATATTAACAGAGAACGTAATTCAAAAATAGGAAAAGTTGTATAGGGCATTAGTCGACTTACGCCCTTTTAATTCTAGAGCACAGAAATATCATTTCGAATTATTAAGGTACACATTGAGAAGAGCGACGATGACGATTTTTTATTTTTCATCAAATTTGGTAAATAGTGAAAAATTGATAAAACATTGAAGACCGTATTTTTCTAATTAAGAATACACAAAATATATAATACTACTATTCCACATGCGATGCTATCCTTTACATAATCCAGTGGCCTAAACGCCGACCCACTGGATATGCATCAGGTAGCGGCGTTTATTATAGATGACATGGATATTGTTGACGCAATTGATAAATGTACTAATTATAAGCGTTAACATGCACGAATTTTTGAATGAATTGGATACAATAAAAATCATTCTGATGAGGACGAACAATTCATTTTTCCCGTGAGATGACTTTTTTGATAAACGTTAGATTTTTGGTGGGTTCAATTCCAACACTAATCATAAAAACAAGAAAACATAATAAGAGAATTTTGATTTAAACTAAAAATAAATATACATATAAAAATAAAGTTAATACAGTCCACAAAATAAACATGTATCTGATTTATTGTGTATTTAATTATTTGTGTTTTTGAGTCGTCGAATTTACATAAATGTGACTCCATCGAATCTTTAAAGAGTACACATTTTTGGTCCTTCGTGCCGGATCATCTGAACAAGCGGCTTCGAATATAATATAAAGGTACACATTATTTGATCGTAGTTGACGTATAGCGTTTAGAGACCGAATCTAAGACAGTGTTGGAATACGTATAAAGTTGTTATAAAGTGAAATTGACAAGATTCGTCGAACCATTTTAATTAAATTCGTTTTACTCGTCTTCATTTGGATTATCGCACATCGGCTTTGTTGCAGTTATAACGTCATTGGTTAATCTCGAATATCGGTATAAACCAGCACAGATTGGAAACTTGAATATCTTGAAAGTTTCCTAAATTATTGGGCATAATCTTATTGGATCGATATATGGCAGCAGTCAACATCCAAAGTACATCGAATATCAACATAAACATAGAAGTTTCTTCGAGCATCATTTTCATATTGAATTCAGAAATTTGGCGTTACCAGAGTTCCAGAACAATTATGCTGATCTACATTGTCGGCCAATATACCCAGCATAAGAAACGTTTGTGAGTATAAGGGGTTACAAATAGTTTATAATTAGTAGTTAGTTAGTGCAACAGTTTCATTGTTTTGTAAAATATTCTAATTGAATTGTGTTTTATTGTGTCAATAATTCTATGATAGACTTATCAAACGGATGTGCTACTTCATTGGGTATTCGACTTCCTGAGATCAAGTTACCTAAATTTAATGGTTTCGAAAATGAATGGCTGGCGTTTAGAGATACGTTTAAGGATTTGGTTCATAAAAGAGTAATCGATAATTTCGTTAAATTCCATTATTTAGTTTCGCATATACGTGAAGGAAAGGCATTCTCGTTAGTAGAACACATACCTGTGACAGCAGATAACTATGAACTCGCTTGGCAAACGTTATGTAATAATTACAATAATGAAATAGCTATTCAAAGAATACATGTGAAAGCGTTATACGATGTC
Source organism: Tipula vernalis (assembly GCA_958295665.1). Classification (NCBI taxonomy): domain Eukaryota; kingdom Metazoa; phylum Arthropoda; class Insecta; order Diptera; family Tipulidae; genus Tipula; species Tipula vernalis. Next base: position 17,843 of record CATQIW010000085.1, on the reverse strand, counting down.
AAGCCACCTGTACAAAATTCATCCAAATCTCTTTAATCATTTGTGGATCACATAGTAAAACATTACAATGCATTAAAATCTTTAAAGGTGGATGTAGACAATTAGAACTTGATACTCATACACCATTTGCTTTATAAATTGGATAGTTCCATTCGTGTAGCTGTAACCAATGCCACGGATGTTTAAAAGGTTTTAAAATTTGAAGAGTTTATTAAAATTTTACATAAAAAAATTCAGCTTTTTGAAGCCATTAAACCATCTAGCAGTTCTAATTCTGGCCTATATGGAAATTAGTTCACTAATGCTAATTCAGTTAGAAAGGTTCAATCGTATAAATCCTCTACGTTAGTCTCTAATTCACAGTCTTGTTACTATTGTAATGGTAATCATAGCATTTTGGAATGTCATTTATTTTCAGATATTAAATTAACTCCCAAGATGCGTTTGGAGTTTATAAGGTCGAAGAAATTGTGTTCTAATTGCCTAACAGACAACCATAATGTACGAGATTGTTAACATCCGCCTTGTGGAAAATGTTCATTAAAACATAATAGTCTATTACATTTTAAAGTGGAACCTAATCGACTTCGTTTCACTAATAACTACAAACCGTCGGAAACCTCCATTCACTTGTCGAATGACTGCTCCACTACACTTGGATTTTTCCGAAAGATGATAGCTCTTGCGGTTTAAGAAAATTTGACATTTAAACTTGATCTATTGTTTTGATTTACTATTTTTTTGTGAAACGAAAATTTTGACAGCAGCAGAAAGCTTTGCTACCATCCATTGGCGAGTATTGAAGTAGCTAAATTTATTTTGTAACGTTTTAGCAAGCTTTCATTAAATTTAGTGGATATGGTTGTTCGTGTACAAATATTTCTTTAAATAAATCAATTATTAAATGAAAATCATTTTCTTAAGAGATGTTCATGTGTGTTGAATTTCAAACATTTCCGCTAATTATGTAATTATATGTTTTATGTATTTTACTATGGAAAGTTTGATGTTGTAGATTATACAAAGCCATAGCCTAAGAAACGAAGCTTTTATATAGGAATAGAAACGAGAAAAAAACCAAAATTTTCGTAGTAAAACCAGAAAAATCTTGATGTAAACAGAAACACTAAACAATTATTTATTATCATAGAGTTTGTATGAAAAAAAATGCGATCTCAATTGACGAACAAATATAAATTAAAAGTTAAACACAGTTAAATATTTCTTTCTGAAATCGCTAAGAAACACCTTAATGTCTTACTCATTTAAAACACAAATCCTCAAGTGTGCCTATTTTTCAGCAATAATCAAAATAAAATAAGGAAAATTAAATTAAAAAACGTTCTACAACACAGCAATATCAAGAAAGAGAAAATGTATAAAATACAAGTTCATGACGTCATCATTTATCTACATCTAAAACCAATGGTAAGAAAAATGACAACACGTCTTCCCAACAATCGAAATCAAAATAAGTTAAAAAATGGAGGTGTGGCCAACACACGACTTTCTTTTACGAACAGAGAATTTTGAGAAATTTTAATTTTTTTTTATAATTATTAAAATTTTTTTTTTTTAATTTTAAAATTTTTAAATTTTTTTTTTAATTTTTTTTTTTTTAATTTTATTTGTTTTTAATTTTTGGAAACATTTTGTTTGTGTTAGTTTTTTGTAAACCTTATACTTTTTAAGATATTTGCAAAATAAATTTTCTGGACCAAGGGAGTGGCCACTTCCGGTTAGCCGATTTGGAGTAAAATTCACTGGGACCTCCCAATTTATCAAAAAAGCTTAAATCTGAAGTTTCAGTTCGATTGGTTCAACCATCTGGGCTGTAGAGAGGACACAGACAGACTGACAGACTGACAGACTGACAGACTGACAGACTGACAGACTGACAGACTGACAGACTGACAGACTGACAGACTGACAGACTGACAGACTGACAGACTGACAGACTGACAGACTGACAGACTGACAGACTGACAGACTGACAGACTGACAGACTGACAGACTGACAGACTGACAGACTGACAGACTGACAGACTGACAGACTGACAGACTGACAGACTGACAGACTGACAGACTGACAGACTGACAGACTGACAGACTGACAGACTGACAGACTGACAGACTGACAGACTGACAGACTGACAGACTGACAGACAGACACCATTTCGAAACCCACTTTTTCGGACTCAGGGGACCTCAAAACAGATAAATCACTAAAAATATCAAGGTCCAAAATTTTCATGATTACTATACTTTATTTTACTAGAGTAAAAGAAAGTAAAAGAGCCAAACGGGGAAAAATTTAATCAAAACCATGAACGCAGAAACAGAAAACAGAAATCACAACAATCTAGGATACTTCGCAAATTCAAAATAACAATGGATGCAATGAAAGAGATGATTATTGTATTGTTTATATAAATTTCGAGTTATAAGTTTATAACGTACTAGGGGAAAAGCCCGGAATACGGGCGTAAACAATAACAGAAAGAGAACATAATGATATTGCACTTCCACCATGACATTTATTTTGAAAAAATTTCTTTATACACATTATTTTTGGTTGAAACTGCATTTTAGCCAGCTAATAAGTTCCCCTGATAGGGACCATCTAAAATTTTAACTTTTGCATCCGTGGATTTTCGGACTCGTGATAATGTTACGTATAATTGACCATGGCCAAACACAGGTTCCGGTAAGAATAAACCGACCTTTTCTAATGTCTGTCCCTGAGACTGGTTGATAGTCATTGCAAATGCCAATTTAATTGGAAATTGTCTTGGTCGTAAAATAAACGGTAAGTCTGTATTGATCGGGGCCAGCTCAATTCTGAGAATGAATACAGTTTCCTTTTCTACACTTCCCGTTAAAACGTCGGTAATTATTAAATTTTGAACAATTAATCGAGTTCCATTACAAAGACCTCGCTTCGTATTAAGATTCCTTAATATAATTATGATTCTTCCAACTATTAAGTTCAATTTATGAAGCCGCATCCCAGATGGCGTTAAATCATTTAAGAATTCTGTCGGGTAGTTCTGAATGTCTTTATCATTTGCATCATCAATCGAGTCAATGCTATAATATGTGACGGGGCTTTCCGCAAAACGTGTCAACAATTCTTCGTTGATCAAGTCCACATCTACATTTTTTGGACATAAAATTGCCATTTTTGAAAAGCTTTCGGTATCAACTGGCGACAGCGTTTCACCAAAGATTTCTATTATTATAGAGCCTTTGCAAATAAGGTTGCTCGGAATTTCAATTAAGTCGTCGACAAGACCATGATTGTTAGTTAAAGTTCCATCGCCTAATTTAAGTAACCAATTACTGAATTGTGGGTCCACTGAACGTACGTTATTCTGAAGCCTGAGAACTTTAAACTTTTTCCAAAGACCATGAAATTGTAAGCTAGCTTCAACAATTGCAGGCTGACTACCATGTTCAATTACAGGTAAAGTTTGTCTAAAATCTCCACCAAGTAGTATTGTTTTACCGCCAAATGGTTTCTGGTTATTCATTATTTCTTTACAAAGCTTATCGATAGCATTCATAGCAACACCAGGTGCCATTGTAACTTCATCCCATTATGGTTTGGAAAGTTATTTTTTGTTCTTGATTTAATATGCATTGCATAGCATCTCCGATTTCTTTCTGGATATGTGCATCGTAATATTGTATCGGCTCTCCAAAATTAGTAGGGGGAGTTGGTAGTCCAAAGTATTCCAATATATTGTTTGCCATGTAATTTTAGAGTTCCCTGAATATCTCGTAAAGCAAACATCTTACAAATTGTGCATTCATCAGTAGGATCTCTATGGTGGTGAACGTAATCATCACATAGCTCCTTTCTAAACTTTGTAAACAAATCTAAAGCATCTGATGGGAAAGCACAAACAAAAATACATGCATATAGATTTCGCAACTGACCTGGCATGCTTGTTGAAATAGCGTCTGACAATATATTTTCCCATGTAGTATCATCATTAAATAAACTACGTTTTTGTACCGCTTCTTTAAATGTTCTACTTGTGTAGCCATTGAATGTCCTCAAGTCTTCAAAATATAAGATTCCAGGAACGTGAAGAAGAAGTAAGCGTAGACAAAATCTTTCAACATCTGTCATATTAACCGAAAACATTCTACCAATGGTCATATTTCCACATCTTTGTCGGGGTTTCCATGCACCATTCATTTTGCCAAATACATAATGGTTTGGGATGTCGAGATATAAATATCGTCGAGCATTTTCGTCGGTTTGATTTAGTTTAAAAAATCCTGTAAGCATTGTGTTTTTCTGGGCAGCTCGATTAACACTTTCTTCGATGGTTTGTTCGGTAAATAAGACAGTTTGATCATCTTGAAGGTGGATTGGCAGTCTCACAATAACGTGTGACTGTTCGTGCATGTTGAAACTAAACAGGCGCCAAGCTGCCTCAGGCGCACTTACATACCTCGAGTCCATGTACGTTTTAATCTCATCATGATCGAAAGTACCTTGTTGAACGAAGGCTATATTGGCGCAATCGTGTCCTTTGTAGACATACTTAAATAAATACTTCACACTTTGAATTGATGAACTACATTCGACATTAATATGACAGTTAAATTTGAGGCTTAAACGTGAATTGTACGGAACAATCCATGAATTATACATTGTCTTACCATTTATAATTGCACTGCCACAAGCACTTTGCTTGTATTTTGGATATCCGCGACAGTTAACTATCGATTCATCTTGAAAACTTTTAGGGACATTTTTGCTGCATATTCCATTGACCATGCAAGGTGAATTCGGGTTTTGCTCTCCACAGGGACCATGTATCATGTGTTTTTGTAATGATAGCATGTAGCTTTTGATAAACGTCAATATCTGGAATTTCTGCAGAAATGAATTTATCAATGGTTTCTGAATCTTTTGGTTTATCTTCGTTCCCGACAATCAAGAGAATATGGGCATGAGGTAGTCCTCGTATTTGAAACTCAATGACATGCATCTTCGCAACTGAAACTCCGAAAACATGCTTTCTCGAAATGTCATCGAGCAATTCTTGGAGCTTTAATTTAAAGACCCTTGCCACTAAATCGGGACGAAATTTCGAAGACTGACCTTCCAACAAATTGTTACTTATTTCACTCCATTTCGGATTACATGTCATTGTAATGAAATAGTCCGGCTTGCCATATTTACGGACAATCGCCATAGCATCTTGATAATTTTTGGCCATATTTCTCGGGCTTGCATTAGTTGCGGGTTACACGTAGTATTTTCACTGATTTCCATGCGCTGCTCACATGCTTCATTTGCTTCAAAAATGTATAATTGGGCAAATTTGCGTTGATATCCATTTTCAGGATGTAATGTCCCAACTCTATGGTAAATTTGTCCATTAATTCGTATGCAATACGGACCATATCCTGGAGGTGGCACTATGTTCGCACCCATAGATGCAAATGCCAACGAACTATTTATTGATCGAACATTCTCGAAGAAGTTTTTTGAATGTTCATGTTTCTTAGTCATGAGATCCTGAATTTTTGTTGAAATTAATATAGGGTCTAACACAACTTTTCCTTTTTGGCAGCAGTGGGTAAAAAGTTTGTCCTGTGGCAATTCACGCGGAAAATGTTTTGCGTTACAGAAACGGCAATATACATTTAATTCTCCACATGAAAACTCAGCTATGGACGATTCCTCAAAATTCTCAGATCTACATTGAATATACTGAAAATTACGAACCACCAAAATTTCTTCAGTTTGACGACGTCTCGCGTTATTCAATTGCCTTTCATTGTTAGTTAGATTTTGCCGCCGTAGTCTTTGTTTTTCAATTTTTCGTTTCTTTGCATCAACGTGCTCTTCTTCTGATAGCCTTGGTCTTTCTGTCATTGTGAACTGATTCATTGGAAACCACGATGACCTAAACAATTGAAAATAACAGTTTAATAAAAAGATGCGTGAACAAAAAAATATTTAATTTTTAAAAATATAGAATTTTATGGGAACATTAAAATTTTCGCTACCTACATTAAAAACGATTCAAAATTTATAGATTTCAATGCTGAAATGTGTTTTTTTTTTACACAAAAGAATTTATTTAAAGTGAGTAGGTAACTTCGTAAGACGCAGATATCAATCTTGTTATTATCGTTATTATTCTGCCAATAAAATCCTAACTTTTGTGTGAACAACACAGAATAACAAAATAATAATAAAATCAAACCCAACATTAATATTTGTACTATATATAGGAGGCTATGATAAAATCGAAAACAAAAATTATAAATTGCGAAAGAGAGAAAATAGTACACATTTTCAGTTCATGCTGTCCTATTTTACTGCTTCACGCTGGCATTTTATATATTAGATATTACAAAAACAACAATGTTTTAAAATTTAGAAATACCTTATTTTCCACGACGATTTTCACTAAGAAACAAACTTTCTTGTGACTCGATTTTTCAATCAAATAAAATCACATGTTTTATCTGAACCATCTTGATGTAAATAGAGCCGGCATGCGGCATGTAACAAATGAACTTGAAATAAAGGATATAGAAACGCTAATGTTAAATTCTTTTGGAAAAAAAACACCCTGACTGTAAAAAATTTTACTTGTAGGGTAAAAATTTGACATTACAAATTCTTTTTGAGAAAATAAAGCACTTGTTTTTTTGCTCGAGAGCATTTTACTTTACTCTGGAGTTTTTCATAGATTTGCTTTACTCTTTACAAATGCATAGAAATGTGAAATGTCAAAGACAACGGGAAACAAAAACAAAACTCCATTTCATTTTTATATTTCAGTTGTGGTTTATTTGAATATTAATGCGCTAAATTAATTCTTTCCTTCACTTTATTTTGCTCTTTTTACACCAACACAACTACACAAATATTTTCATATTCTTTAGGAGATAAAAAAGTTACTTTATTTCGAGTAACCCGAAAGAATTTTTCTTAAGAATTCATTTATTTTCATAGAGTTTGTTTGAAAAAACACGATTTCGATTGATGTGAAAACATGAATAAAAAGTTAAACCCAGTTAAATAATTTCTTCTGAAATCGCAAAAAAAAACAACACAATGTCTTACTCATTTAAAGCACAGCTTCTCAAATTTCCCTATTTTTCAGCAATAATCAAAAGAAAATAAGGGAAATTTAATTAAAAAATATTCTACAACAATAATAATGTGGATTAAAAAGTAAAAATTTAATTTCATGACGTCATGCTTTATCCACATCTAAAACCAATGGTAAGAAAAAAGACAACACAGAAAAAATTAAATCAATACAATGAGCGTGAAGAAAACAAAAAATCAAAACAATCTAGCATGCTTCGCAAATTCAAAATAACAACAGAAGGATATTCGAATTCAAGATATATAGAGTACATTCGAATTCATGTTTGAATAGAGACTGTTGCGATCCAACACTGTAGCAGATATTTACTACTACTATGAATTGTTTTGAAGTCAATCTAAAATTAAGAAATAATTGTTATTAATTAATAGTAAATCCAATTTGAATTTATATACATACATATAATTAATACTTATCTCATTTAACATTTCATATATTTAATAATTATCCTGAAATAATTCAATTTTGTAATTAATTTAATTTAAATTTATATAATTATTGCTTATCTTTTGCTTATGTAGAATTGACATTTAAAATCTTACAAATGTGAATTGAATGTAACAAACTCAAGCAGTGATGACGCGTGAAATTAGAAAACGGAAGCCAGATTTATCCAACACAAACAACGATGATTTAAACGCCACCATAACAATATGTATTCTCAACAAAGGGTATTTTAGAATCATTGCACGATAGATCTATTAATACGAATAGTGAACTCAAACTTCCAAGAATTAACATTCCGCCATTCGATGGCAAATATGCTGAGTGATCATCTTTCAAGGATTTATTTGAGGCTACAGTCCATCACAAAGAGACTATACCACGAGTTCATAAATTTCAATTATTGAAGGGGCTTCTCAAAGGGTGATGCGACTAGACTGATTAACCGCTTTTTAATTACTGATGCCAGTTACAACGACGCCTGGGATAAACTTAAGAAGCGATACGATAAGAAACGTACAATAGTTGGCACCATAATTAAGCAGTTCCTGGATCAGCAATCGAAAATTCATCATCAAAATTCTTGCGAACACTGACTGAAACATCGGATGAGCTGTTACGAGGCTTAAAGGCACTAGGATCGGAGTGTTAGTCGCGTGATCCATGGATAGTGCACATAATTTTAAACAAATTGGATGACGAGACAAAGGAACAATGGGCAACACGTTCCGTAGATTCTGATATGCCGAGTGTCGACAGTTTCTTGGAATTTCTACATCGTAGATGCGACGCTTTAGAAAGCGGCCAATTAAATACTAAGACATCAAGAGCTGTAACGAGATAGACACACGTCGCCACTAATAAAATCGAATGTGCTTACTGCAATAAGCCTCACCCGCTACACAAGTGTTTCAAATTTCAAGGGTTCAGTATCGAAGGTCGAAAAGATTTTGTAGATTAATTAAAGCTGTGCGTCAATTGTTTAAAAGCCGACCATGCTTTAACCAGTTATGCCCATCAATGAATACCTGTTACAAATGTAGAGCTAAACATCACACGCTTTTTCCTATATATACGCTTCTTCACGATACAACCTATAATATACCTATAATACGCTTCTTCACGATACAAGCTCCTATCGCACACAAAGGTGTTAAATGCCAACAATGGATTCAACAAAAATGGACATGCGACAGTCGCAGAGTTCAGCTTCACCTGGCGTCGATGAAGAGCAGTTGAAGGTTTCCACTTTACTCACCTACACATCAACAACAATAACTTCTAGTGAAAATAAGCAAGCGATCCTACCGACAGTTGTAATATCAACCGAGGACGGCCATGGTAAAAGGTGTAATATTCGAGCACTATTAGATTCCGGTTCTGAATCTTCCTTCATCACTGAAAACCTTACTAGGAAATTAGGATTGAAGCGTAAACATGCTTGCGTAACGGTTAGCGGTTCAGCATCAATTTCGGCTGGTAAAACAAAAGGAATAGTCAATTTAAAGGTATCATCCCGTTTTGACAGTTCAAGTGTTGTAGTAGTCGAAGCATTAATACTTAATAAATTACCAGCTTGTTTACATTTTTAACCAGTTATTTTAGATGACCATTGCTCAAGTAAATTAAATGAGTACCACCTCGCTGGTCCGGAATTTTTTGAAACCAAGGCAATTGAAATGATTCTAGGGATAGACATTTTTTATGAAATCATGAAAGGGAAAAGGAGAGTTATAAAACCGAAACTTCACTTAGTGGACACCATATTTGGTTGGGTTATTGCCGGGTATTTAGAAGAAAAACGTAATTCAAATGCGAGATGTCACACAATTCAAATAAGTTCTAATGAGATCTGTAAAATACACTACATTGATATTAGGAAGTAGAAGAAATCAACATCAAATGCACAGTTAATGACGATGACTGCGAGGAGCATTTCTTTAGAACTCACCAATTTAATAATGGCCATTACATGGTAAAATTACCTTTTAAAGCAAATGTCGCAGCGCTAGGCAGCAGTCTAAAGGAAGCTACCTATAGAATGATTGCAATGCAAAGGAAGTTCAATCGTAATCCGAAGTTAAAGGAATAGTACACGAAATTTATTAGAGAATATCAGCAACTTGGACACATGGAGCGAATTTTTAATCCAGACAGTTCCATCGAAAAGTCTTTTTACTTACCTCACCACGGTGTTATAAAGCAAACAAGTTTAACGACAAAGCTTCGTGTGGTTTTCGATGGCTCCTGTGAATCCAGTTCAAGTCTTTCGTTAAATGACGTATTAAAAACAGGTCCAATACTCCAGGCCGATCTATTTTCTATTTTAATTAGATTACGAAGTCATAAAATAGCGTTCGTCAAACAACCGGCAGCACGTACCAACTGAGCTTCTTAAACATACTATCTGGTGGAAAGGTCCTGAGTTTCTGCAAATGCCGTATTATAACTGGCCAAATTACAACGACAATGCACAAAAGATTACCACTGTTGCAGAAACAAAAATAGCACTATTTAAGAAAATTGAGAATGTCACTGCAAACTTCACATCTCCAGTGAAATATGTAATCGAAAAATATTCTTCTTACTGGTCAATTCTAAGAGTTTTAGCAAATTGTATCAGATACGCCGAGGCCTGCCGTAAAAGGAAATCGTCGTTCGTCACATATGAGCATCTCAAAAAAGCTGAACATCTTGTCGTCAAATGGGTCCAACAGGACAGCTTTCAAGCCGATTTGCACGAGTTACAGAAAAAAGTTCCGATCAAAGGAAGTAGCAAGTTGATAACGCTACAACCATTTTTAGACGAAAGCGCTATTTTACGTATTTTACGAGTGGGGAGAAGATTACAGAATTCAAACATTCCGTATTCTATGAAGCATCCGATCATCCTACCAAAGCGCCACCAAGTTACAGAGAAAATCGTGAGATATTTGCACATCAAACATCTGCATCCTAGTCCGTCCACATTACTCTTCATAACCAGAGCAAAATATTGGATTGTTGGCGTCAAGGATGTCATAAAACAAGTGAGTAGAGGCTGTTTATCTTGCATTCGAACTCGACCGAAGCTACCAAGTCAAATTATGGGTAACTTATCTTCACCGAGAGTTACATTAATACAAGCATTCTATAATGTTGGAGTGGATCATGCTAGACCAATTGCAATTAGTTCCAGAAAGGGTAGAGGATCCAAACGACTCAAGGCATATGTCAGTTTATTTATATGCATGGCAACTAAAGCTATTCATATTGAGGTGGTGGATGATTTATCAACCGATGAATTTATAGCAGCATTAAAGAGGTTTATTGGGCGAAGGGGGCTACCACAGGCAATATATAGCGACAACGCAACCAACTTTGTGGGTGCTCGAAGAAGGTTTGATGAGTTCTTCAAAACTTTATCATCTAAACGAGACAACGACCAAATATCATCCTTTTTGAGCGCGTAGCAAATAGAATGGCACACTATACCACCTTTCGCGCCCCATTTTGGTGGTCTATGGGAAGCCGGAGTTAAATCGGTCAAAACCAATCTTCGCAGAGTACTGGGCGAATCAGCACCAACACTTCAAGAGTTACAAACCCTCCTAATACAAATCGAGGTAATTGTTAATTCTAGGCCGTTAACTCCGACGAATGATGATACGGATGATTTGCAAATAAAACCGCCAGGCAATTTTTTGATTGCCACTTCACTCTTGGCCATTCCGGATGACGACTACGTAACACTGAAGCTTAACGAACGATGGGAGTTAGTACAAAATATGTTAAGAGGTTTCTGGCGAAGATGGCATGTAGAATACCATGTTATAAAAACGATCTAAATGGCAACATCAAGAACGTAATTTTATAGTAGTTTTATAGAGTATCATCTCTTAATTGGGCAAGAGGTCGAGTAATTCACGTTCATCCTGGAAAGGATAATAATGTACGGGTCGGCACATTAGAAACAGCAAATGATGAACTAAAGCGTCCTGTTACGAAATTATGCACCACTACAATAATTAAGCAACAAAGTGTTTAAACGGGGGCAGTATGTTGCGTTCCAACACTGTAGCAGATATTTACTACTACTATGAGTTGTTTTGAAGTCAATCTAAAATTAAGAAATAATTGTTATTAATTAATAGTAAATCCAATTTAAATTTATATACATAGAATTAATACTTATCTCATTTAACATTTCATATATTTAATAATTATCCTGAAATAATTCAATTTTTTAATTAATTTAATTTAAATTTATATAATTATTGCTTAATTTTTTGTTTATGTAGAATTGACATTGACATTTAAAACCTTACACATGTGAATTGAATGTAACATAATTTATTTTGAATTGCCATCTATTGTAAATAATAGGTGTATATTAATTATGATTGCGTTCCATAATTATTTAGCTTAAACTCTGATGTAAAAATTTAGTACTATCTGAGTGAAAATTGATTCGTCATTAATGTTAAGAAAAAATAATCTCTCTTTCATTTTCAACTGCAGGACAGTAAACATTATTATAATTATATAAAAATAAAATTGTACATACATATTGTATTATTGCATTTTTATTTGTGGCTTTAAAACAACCAGCAACTATTTCAAATAGCATAAACTGGGCATAATAATACTCCGCACAATATACGATTTATTTGCTGGAGTACGCAATCACCCGATTATTTATTATTTGAACAGAGGCGATGAAAGAGATGATTATTGTATATTGTTTATAAATTTCGAGTTATGACTTTATGACATATTTATACAAAAAGAACAACATTTTGAAGTTCAAACATACCTAATTTTTGAAGGCGATTTTCACTAAGAAATAAACATTTTCGTGACTCGATTTTTCAATCAAATAAAATCACATGTTTTATGAACATTTTCGTATAAAAACAAAACAAAAGCTCATAATTCTAACAAACTAAAATTGTAAATGAAACTAATCGTTTTCTCACAGCGTTTAGTAGTAAACAAAAATTGTATCTACTTTATTTAGCTTGGGAGCTCTTCTTTATACAGTAGGCTCTGGTAAAATACAAAAACATATGGGAAATCACTATTTTCCAAAGACAAATTTTTAAATTAAAACGTTATAAATTCTTAATTATGATCTCTCAGATATCTTCATAAGGTTAAGAAAATCGTTTTCATTTTTCTTGTAATATTTGATTTACGAGTATTTAAATCAAAATTTATAAAATTTTAATAACATCACTCTTGTCAAATCAAAATAAAAGCTTACTACAAATTCTGTGGTCACTAAGTCAATATACATTACATAGATGACAGTGCAAATTACAGTGTGATAATTTGGTGGTTATATAATTTTTTTTTCGTATTTTTTCTGTAAACAACTTAGACATCTGACGTACACTAGTAAAACTAAAGATAAATTTAGCAGTCAACTTTGATGTATTTTTCAAAAGGAAAGTTCGGGAAACATATTTTAGAAATAATTTAATTTTAATATTTCTGCAATTAATATTTATTTAAATACCAATATAACTTTCTTGTATGTTGTTGTTAAAGATATCGTCGTGTTCAAATTAAAGTAAGACAAATGCAAAATGTCATTTTTCAGGAGAGGCAATTAAAGTTTTTCATTATCTAATTAACCATAAATATTTTGTTTTAATTTTTTTTTGTAACTTCTTGAATGAAAAGATATAAATTGAAACGAATTCTTTAAGTTTATAGTATTAATTTTTTTTTCGATTTATAATAAGGGAGAAAATCTAAACGAGAATGTTTGTAATACTATTCTGTGGAATATTTTCGAAATGCAGTATAATAAGATATATTTATAATATACTATGTTGGAATGTCGTCCCACTTGTTAACTAACAAACGACAATGTTATACTTTAAAAAGGAGGTATTTTTACAATTAAAATAATAAAAGATTTAATAATTTCTTTTTCTTGAATTCATTTTTTTTTATTAAAACTAAACAATTATAAATATTCCATTTTAAAGATGATATCACAAATAATAAAATAAATCACAAAAAAATCACATACCATTATAAAAAAGCTTATCAACGATCCAATTTATTGGATTATAAAATATATCGGCAAAACAATTTGTTCCAGATGTTCACTCATTCTCCGAATTTCCAATTTCAGCACACAGAGTGTGGAAGATCTTTAAAAAAATTATGGTAGACTGACTTAATGTCGTTTTTGTTGCACAGATCCATCAATTCTTTAAAATTAGCTTCTGATATTGAAAGTGGGGTACTATACGCCCGCGTTAAGTCAAAATTTAAAGAGTTTAATTTCGCAGATTTGCGTCCTCTCGGCTTTGTCTCTTTAATAAGAGTAAGGGCTTTAAATTCTTCCTCAAACCCATATTTATATTTCAGTTTCTCAGGATTGTTACTGTCGATCAAAATTTGTTTAACTTTAGTCGTATACAATTTTTCGCCGGCATCATTTTTAGTGAAATTTAAAAAGTTTGACGATTACTTAAAATCAATAAAATCATTAATGTCGACTTCAATAACATTGTATTGCGGTTCTTTGATTTTGGCACACTTAATTATTTGAAACCATTGTTTGGGTACAAAAATTTTTTGATTTTTGGCAGTGCGTTCAATACAAGAATGTACACTGTCTTCTTCACTTTGAGTATGCCCCCGCTCCAAATATTTATGTAAAATGTCAATGTTATAATTTTTGGAAGCCCACGCGTAAATCGAATAAAGAATTTTATTCCTGTTTTGACCCGCGCAATTAGCAGACCATAATCTGAAATTTGTGCAAGACGGATGGAGTTCGATAAACGGTTTCAAGAAACTGGCCTTTTCATTTCCTCCACGTTTTCCAATAGTTTCGTGCCAAACGAAACAGAACCCTTTGTTATTATTTAGACAATAAATGGTGAAATTATACACAAAATATTTGCGTTTATAATAAAATATGGAAGCACGTGATTGAGTTACACTTAAAATTTTTTGAAAGTCAAAAACGGCTGTCACGATTTTACCTTGACTTTGTTGAGCTTCGATCTTGTCCTTTTCTTTTAATTGGCGTGCTTCTGCTTTACTAGGGTGCTTATAGGTGCTTCGCTTGTATTAATTTCAGCTTTTCCTTTTCTTCCGGCGGTTGATTATCGAACCCAATACATTGATCACATTTGTCTTTCTTCGGAATAAAAAATCCGATATTGAAATGATGGTTAAATATGTCCCGGTACTGGCGCAGAGTGACAAGATTTTGGGCAGAGCTATTTTCTATCTGTTCAACGAACAGTCTACGCATCTTTGCTACATTTAGATCTCCATCTAAATATGGCTTATTGTTCATTTTCCGGCAATGATGTCAATAAAGACAGAGTCCATAATGGGATCTGTTGCTCTCTTAAATTTACCCCTTTTATCGATGTCTAGGATTCCATTTCCAGACGTTTTCTTATTATATGCCGTTGTAACCCATTGACTATTAATATCTAGCGTGCTTAAAAACATAGTTCTGCAAACCTAAATATGTAAATTATAATGTCGTGATTTAAACAAGCGTAGGTAATAATTAAGAAGTTATACTTACATTTTGTCGGATCACAATATTATTATTGCTCAATGTTAATAAAAAATATGCACGATTGGCACTTCTTTGATATTTTGTAGAGCACTTCATCCTTGATTTTTCGGTTTCTTCTGTGAATTCAGTGATAAAATTCCATTGCCGATAACGGTCGCAAAGGCTCCAAAACTGATTGAAATTTTTTTCTCTATCGCTAGCACTGACTTTTTCGAAACATTTACTTGTACAAGAAATGCACGGAGGTCGCATTTTGCACCCTTTGATTTGTTTCCCGCTACCACTTTTATGTGGTAAACCATTATTATAAGCAAGCTTTGATATAGAAGACTTTCATATTTACTTTCTTATACATAGTATAAAGGAAGTATAGGAATCATGAAAAATTTCGATTGCGAGATTTTGATGGAAATACATGTTTTGGGGTCCTCTGAATACGTTTTGTCTATTTTCGTAATGACGTCTGTGTGTGTGGATGTGTGTCTGAATGTTCATTATCTTAAAAACGAGCAAAGACAGGACAATGAAACTTCATATTTAAAAGTTTATTAACTATGCGAAGAGCTGATTAGATTTTCAGTATAATCGCACAACCGGAAGAGGATTACCGGTTTACCGGTTTACTGAACATTAAAATCAAACATTGTGAATTATTGGAGAAAATAAAAGAGATATGGAAAAAGTGTTTAAATAAAAGTTATAGGAAACAATAATCTTAAGAAAAAATGTTCTATGCATTTTGGTTCTATCTTTATCCAATTTTGAGTAAAATGTATTTATGCATTGGCATTATTAAAAATATCATATTTGCTATGAAAACCAAATATTCACAGAAATACGCATTTGAAATGACAAAATTTTTATTTTTTATTTTATTGTTTTATACGTATTCTAATTATCAAATATGCTATGAAACAATAATACATAAACGCAGCGCTGTAATTACTTCTAAATGATGTCTGTGGGTATGTATGTACGTATAAATATAATGTAAGTATAAGAAAGTAGTCTGGTGGTCCCACCGGACACCGGATTTTTCTTTTTGTATTCTTCGTTTTCTCACATTGTTTTTTGAAGACTGTGGCGTTGAATTGGAATCATTCAAAATTCCAATATTCGCTCTGGGTATAACTGGGCTATAGGCAGGGGTTTCAATTCCGGACGTAGATGGAGTTGGTGTGTGGTTCACGAGTGCTATTTTAACTGCATTTCAGATATTGAGAATATAATATTTTCAAGGAATCATTTATTTAATTGGGCATAATTTACCTGGTGAATGTGAACTATATTGGTAACTTTGTGACGGTTTAGAGTCACTCTCGCTATCCCAGTAGTCTAATTAATTAAAAATAACCATATTTTACAAGGTTTTACAAAAACTATGTTGAAAGTACGTATTTACCTGAACCATCAGATTCCCAATTTCTTTCATTATTGGTGAAAGGCTCTTCAATTTCACCATTCCGACCGTTATTGACTGTTATCTCATCAGACACTGTTAGCAAATTAACATGTTTGGTAACATAAATATTTTATTGGGTACCGTTAAAACAATTTACCTAAATCCCCCGACACAAAACTATCATTATTATGTACATTAGATTCGTCAGCATTGCCGTTATTAATTTTTGTTTCAATAATGTCACTCTCTAAAATAAAATTCGAAATGTTTAAATAATTTATATTATGCAATTGTCATTAATTTTTTCTAGTGCTAAATTCAATATTTTTTTAGCTCTTAAAGACATGTTTTGTGTAATTCAAAAGGTAACCTTTCACTCTGTTCGAAACTCACATCGATACTAAACACATATCACAAAAAACTAGCTATCAAAAAATTGCGCCAAAATTGAACAACGATTTTATCCGATTGGAACTATTACAACTTATGTTAGCACCAGACTATTAATGTGAATTTCCCAATCAAAGTATTACAAAGACCGTTTAGCATACAGTTTTTTAAAATTAAAACCGTACAAAGTACTATAATAAAAACATGCGACTAAAAGTATTACAAAACGCTTTATTAGTATATGGTATATTCAAATATTGTTCCATGTAATGATATAACAAAGTATTTTGTTATAGTTTTAATTGGAGAAACATTTATTAACAAAAAAAATTAAACTATGACTTCAAGTTTTTAGGTTCCAGGGAGCTTTGCGAATTTTCTGAAGAATTGCTCATATATAAAATCGACCTCGTAGATTCAAGATCTACAATCCTTTTAAATTATTACAAAATCACTTGTCATACATTTATTTGAGCACGATATATGCAGACAACTTTTATATACGCATTTTTTATTTTTTTTGCTTTTTTCATAGAAAAACTTAAAGCTAAGAAACATCATTTTTACTATAGCCGTGTTTTTTTATTCGCTCCCGATAACTGCTATCGAGGGCATCAAAATATCATTTTTTATTCAGTTGTTTAGCGAGAGCTTGATATAAAAAATATTTGGCACTACCTATTTATACGGAGCGCTAACGGGAGTCACTTTTTATATGACGGCTCTCGATAGAAGCTATCCGAAGCGCATAAAAAAACGGAGTCTATGGATTCCTATGGCGAACAATAAATAGTTATACCACTAAAAAAGACTATTGAGAAGGCTCAGATATAATATGGTTTACAATGGCAAAAAATGGCACAAATGAACAAGCTCCAACTGGGTTCCTTAAAAAATATTTTTTTAGGTT
>CATQIW010000084.1:0-52979 GCA_958295665.1 Tipula vernalis | reverse complement strand
GTTTCGGGACCTGTAATTGCTGTGACAATTTTCATTTTGATTGCTCGATTATTTCTAAACATTTCTTAGAAAATTCAATTTTATTGAAAATCAACTGTGCTATAGCCCACAAGTTTTTGGGCGGCAAAAATCTAAAATGGTTCGATTACGATGGTTGATACCTCTATCAATAGGTTTCGGGACCTGTAATTGCTGTGACAATTTTCATTTTGATTGCTCGATTATTTCTAAACATTTCTTGGAAAATTCAATTTTATTGAAAATCAACTGTGCTATAGCCCACAAGTTTTTGGGCGGCAAAAATCTAAAATGGTTCGATTACGATGGTTGATACCTCTATCAATAGGTTTCGGGACCTGTAATTGCTGTGATAATTTTAATTTTGATTGCTCGATTATTTCTAAACATTTCTTAGAAAATTCAATTTTATTGAAAATCAACTGTGCTATAGCCCACAAGTTTTTGGGCGGCAAAAATCTAAAATGGTTCGATTACGATGGTTGATACCTCTATCAATAGGTTTCGGGACCTGTAATTGCTGTGACAATTTTCATTTTGATTGCTCCATTATTTCTCAACATTTCTTAGAAAATTCAATTTTATTGAAAATCAACTATGCTATAGCCCACAAGTTTTTGGGCGGCAAAAATCTAAAATGGTTCGATTACGATGGTTGATACCTCTATCAATAGGTTTCGGGACCTGTAATTGCTGTGATAATTTTCATTTTGATTGCTCGATTATTTCTAAACATTTCTTAGAAAATTCAATTTTATTGAAAATCAACTGTGCTATAGCCCACAAGTTTTTGGGCGGCAAAAATCGAAAATGGTCCGATTACGATGGTTGATACCTCTATCAATAGGTTTCGGGACCTGTAATTGCTGTGATAATTTTCATTTTGATTGCTCGATTATTTCTAAACATTTCTTAGAAAATTCAATTTTATTGAAAATCAACTGTGCTATAGCCCACAAGTTTTTGGGCGGCAAAAATCTAAAATGGTTCGATTACGATGGTTGATACCTCTATCAATAGGTTTCGGGACCTGTAATTGCTGTGACAATTTTCATTTTGATTGCTCGATTATTTCTAAACATTTCTTAGAAAATTCAATTTTATTGAAAATCAACTGTGCTATAGCCCACAAGTTTTTGGGCGGCAAAAATCTAAAATGGTCCGATTACGATGGTTGATACCTCTATCAATAGGTTTCGGGACCTGTAATTGCTGTGACAATTTTCATTTTGATTGCTCGATTATTTCTAAACATTTCTTAGAAAATTCAATTTTATTGAAAATCAACTGTGCTATAGCCCACAAGTTTTTGGGCGGCAAAAATCTAAAATGGTCCGATTACGATGGTTGATACCTCTATCAATAGGTTTCGGGACCTGTAATTGCTGTGACAATTTTCATTTTGATTGCTCGATTATTTCTAAACATTTCTTAGAAAATTCAATTTTATTGAAAATCAACTGTGCTATAGCCCACAAGTTTTTGGGCGGCAAAAATCTAAAATGGTTCGATTACGATGGTTGATACCTCTATCAATAGGTTTCGGGACCTGTAATTGATGTGACAATTTTCATTTTGATTGCTCGATTATTTCTAAACATTTCTTAGAAAATTCAATTTTATTGAAAATCAACTGTGCTATAGCCCACAAGTTTTTGGGCGGCAAAAATCTAAAATGGTCCGATTACGATGGTTGATACCTCTATCAATAGGTTTCGGGACCTGTAATTGCTGTGACAATTTTCATTTTGATTGCTCGATTATTTCTAAACATTTCTTAGAAAATTCAATTTTATTGAAAATCAACTGTGCTATAGCCCACAAGTTTTTGGGCGGCAAAAATCTAAAATGGTCCGATTACGATGGTTGATACCTCTATCAATAGGTTTCGGGACCTGTAATTGATGTGACAATTTTCATTTTGATTGCTCGATTATTTCTAAACATTTCTTAGAAAATTCAATTTTATTGAAAATCAACTGTGCTATAGCCCACAAGTTTTTGGGCGGCAAAAATCTAAAATGGTCCGATTACGATGGTTGATACCTCTATCAATAGGTTTCGGGACCTGTAATTGCTGTGACAATTTTCATTTTGATTGCTCGATTATTTCTAAACATTTCATAGAAAATTCAATTTTATTGAAAATCAACTGTGCTATAGCCCACAAGTTTTTGGGCGGCAAAAATCTAAAATGGTCCGATTACGATGGTTGATACCTGTATCAATAGGTTTCGGGACCTGTAATTGCTGTGACAATTTTCATTTTGATTGCTCGATTATTTCTAAACATTTCTTAGAAAATTCAATTTTATTGAAAATCAACTGTGCTATAGCCCACAAGTTTTTGGGCGGCAAAAATCTAAAATGGTTCGATTACGATGGTTGATACCTCTATCAATAGGTTTCGGGACCTGTAATTGCTGTGACAATTTTCATTTTGATTGCTCGATTATTTCTAAACATTTCTTAGAAAATTCAATTTTATTGAAAATCAACTGTGCTATAGCCCACAAGTTTTTGGGCGGCAAAAATCTAAAATGGTTCGATTACGATGGTTGATACCTCTATCAATAGGTTTCGGGACCTGTAATTGCTGTGACAATTTTCATTTTGATTGCTCGATTATTTCTAAACATTTCTTAGAAAATTCAATTTTATTGAAAATCAACTGTGCTATAGCCCACAAGTTTTTGGGCGGCAAAAATCTAAAATGGTTCGATTACGATGGTTGATACCTCTATCAATAGGTTTCGGGACCTGTAATTGATGTGACAATTTTCATTTTGATTGCTCGATTATTTCTAAACATTTCTTAGAAAATTCAATTTTATTGAAAATCAACTGTGCTATAGCCCACAAGTTTTTGGGCGGCAAAAATCTAAAATGGTCCGATTACGATGGTTGATACCTCTATCAATAGGTTTCGGGACCTGTAATTGCTGTGACAATTTTCATTTTGATTGCTCGATTATTTCTAAACATTTCTTAGAAAATTCAATTTTATTGAAAATCAACTGTGCTATAGCCCACAAGTTTTTGGGCGGCAAAAATCTAAAATGGTCCGATTACGATGGTTGATACCTCTATCAATAGGTTTCGGGACCTGTAATTGATGTGACAATTTTCATTTTGATTGCTCGATTATTTCTAAACATTTCTTAGAAAATTCAATTTTATTGAAAATCAACTGTGCTATAGCCCACAAGTTTTTGGGCGGCAAAAATCTAAAATGGTCCGATTACGATGGTTGATACCTCTATCAATAGGTTTCGGGACCTGTAATTGCTGTGACAATTTTCATTTTGATTGCTCGATTATTTCTAAACATTTCATAGAAAATTCAATTTTATTGAAAATCAACTGTGCTATAGCCCACAAGTTTTTGGGCGGCAAAAATCTAAAATGGTCCGATTACGATGGTTGATACCTGTATCAATAGGTTTCGGGACCTGTAATTGCTGTGACAATTTTCATTTTGATTGCTCGATTATTTCTAAACATTTCTTAGAAAATTCAATTTTATTGAAAATCAACTGTGCTATAGCCCACAAGTTTTTGGGCGGCAAAAATCTAAAATGGTTCGATTACGATGGTTGATACCTCTATCAATAGGTTTCGGGACCTGTAATTGCTGTGACAATTTTCATTTTGATTGCTCGATTATTTCTAAACATTTCTTGGAAAATTCAATTTTATTGAAAATCAACTGTGCTATAGCCCACAAGTTTTTGGGCGGCAAAAATCTAAAATGGTTCGATTACGATGGTTGATACCTCTATCAATAGGTTTCGGGACCTGTAATTGATGTGACAATTTTCATTTTGATTGCTCGATTATTTCTAAACATTTCTTAGAAAATTCAATTTTATTGAAAATCAACTGTGCTATAGCCCACAAGTTTTTGGGCGGCAAAAATCTAAAATGGTCCGATTACGATGGTTGATACCTCTATCAATAGGTTTCGGGACCTGTAATTGCTGTGACAATTTTCATTTTGATTGCTCGATTATTTCTAAACATTTCTTAGAAAATTCAATTTTATTGAAAATCAACTGTGCTATAGCCCACAAGTTTTTGGGCGGCAAAAATCTAAAATGGTCCGATTACGATGGTTGATACCTCTATCAATAGGTTTCGGGACCTGTAATTGATGTGACAATTTTCATTTTGATTGCTCGATTATTTCTAAACATTTCTTAGAAAATTCAATTTTATTGAAAATCAACTGTGCTATAGCCCACAAGTTTTTGGGCGGCAAAAATCTAAAATGGTCCGATTACGATGGTTGATACCTGTATCAATAGGTTTCGGGACCTGTAATTGCTGTGACAATTTTCATTTTGATTGCTCGATTATTTCTAAACATTTCTTAGAAAATTCAATTTTATTGAAAATCAACTGTGCTATAGCCCACAAGTTTTTGGGCGGCAAAAATCTAAAATGGTTCGATTACGATGGTTGATACCTCTATCAATAGGTTTCGGGACCTGTAATTGCTGTGACAATTTTCATTTTGATTGCTCCATTATTTCTCAACATTTCTTAGAAAATTCAATTTTATTGAAAATCAACTATGCTATAGCCCACAAGTTTTTGGGCGGCAAAAATCTAAAATGGTTCGATTACGATGGTTGATACCTCTATCAATAGGTTTCGGGACCTGTAATTGCTGTGATAATTTTCATTTTGATTGCTCGATTATTTCTAAACATTTCTTAGAAAATTCAATTTTATTGAAAATCAACTGTGCTATAGCCCACAAGTTTTTGGGCGGCAAAAATCGAAAATGGTCCGATTACGATGGTTGATACCTCTATCAATAGGTTTCGGGACCTGTAATTGCTGTGATAATTTTCATTTTGATTGCTCGATTATTTCTAAACATTTCTTAGAAAATTCAATTTTATTGAAAATCAACTGTGCTATAGCCCACAAGTTTTTGGGCGGCAAAAATCTAAAATGGTTCGATTACGATGGTTGATACCTCTATCAATAGGTTTCGGGACCTGTAATTGCTGTGACAATTTTCATTTTGATTGCTCGATTATTTCTAAACATTTCTTAGAAAATTCAATTTTATTGAAAATCAACTGTGCTATAGCCCACAAGTTTTTGGGCGGCAAAAATCTAAAATGGTCCGATTACGATGGTTGATACCTCTATCAATAGGTTTCGGGACCTGTAATTGCTGTGACAATTTTCATTTTGATTGCTCGATTATTTCTAAACATTTCTTAGAAAATTCAATTTTATTGAAAATCAACTGTGCTATAGCCCACAAGTTTTTGGGCGGCAAAAATCTAAAATGGTCCGATTACGATGGTTGATACCTCTATCAATAGGTTTCGGGACCTGTAATTGCTGTGACAATTTTCATTTTGATTGCTCGATTATTTCTAAACATTTCTTAGAAAATTCAATTTTATTGAAAATCAACTGTGCTATAGCCCACAAGTTTTTGGGCGGCAAAAATCTAAAATGGTTCGATTACGATGGTTGATACCTCTATCAATAGGTTTCGGGACCTGTAATTGATGTGACAATTTTCATTTTGATTGCTCGATTATTTCTAAACATTTCTTAGAAAATTCAATTTTATTGAAAATCAACTGTGCTATAGCCCACAAGTTTTTGGGCGGCAAAAATCTAAAATGGTCCGATTACGATGGTTGATACCTCTATCAATAGGTTTCGGGACCTGTAATTGCTGTGACAATTTTCATTTTGATTGCTCGATTATTTCTAAACATTTCTTAGAAAATTCAATTTTATTGAAAATCAACTGTGCTATAGCCCACAAGTTTTTGGGCGGCAAAAATCTAAAATGGTCCGATTACGATGGTTGATACCTCTATCAATAGGTTTCGGGACCTGTAATTGATGTGACAATTTTCATTTTGATTGCTCGATTATTTCTAAACATTTCTTAGAAAATTCAATTTTATTGAAAATCAACTGTGCTATAGCCCACAAGTTTTTGGGCGGCAAAAATCTAAAATGGTCCGATTACGATGGTTGATACCTCTATCAATAGGTTTCGGGACCTGTAATTGCTGTGACAATTTTCATTTTGATTGCTCGATTATTTCTAAACATTTCATAGAAAATTCAATTTTATTGAAAATCAACTGTGCTATAGCCCACAAGTTTTTGGGCGGCAAAAATCTAAAATGGTCCGATTACGATGGTTGATACCTGTATCAATAGGTTTCGGGACCTGTAATTGCTGTGACAATTTTCATTTTGATTGCTCGATTATTTCTAAACATTTCTTAGAAAATTCAATTTTATTGAAAATCAACTGTGCTATAGCCCACAAGTTTTTGGGCGGCAAAAATCTAAAATGGTTCGATTACGATGGTTGATACCTCTATCAATAGGTTTCGGGACCTGTAATTGCTGTGACAATTTTCATTTTGATTGCTCGATTATTTCTAAACATTTCTTAGAAAATTCAATTTTATTGAAAATCAACTGTGCTATAGCCCACAAGTTTTTGGGCGGCAAAAATCTAAAATGGTTCGATTACGATGGTTGATACCTCTATCAATAGGTTTCGGGACCTGTAATTGCTGTGACAATTTTCATTTTGATTGCTCGATTATTTCTAAACATTTCTTAGAAAATTCAATTTTATTGAAAATCAACTGTGCTATAGCCCACAAGTTTTTGGGCGGCAAAAATCTAAAATGGTTCGATTACGATGGTTGATACCTCTATCAATAGGTTTCGGGACCTGTAATTGATGTGACAATTTTCATTTTGATTGCTCGATTATTTCTAAACATTTCTTAGAAAATTCAATTTTATTGAAAATCAACTGTGCTATAGCCCACAAGTTTTTGGGCGGCAAAAATCTAAAATGGTCCGATTACGATGGTTGATACCTCTATCAATAGGTTTCGGGACCTGTAATTGCTGTGACAATTTTCATTTTGATTGCTCGATTATTTCTAAACATTTCTTAGAAAATTCAATTTTATTGAAAATCAACTGTGCTATAGCCCACAAGTTTTTGGGCGGCAAAAATCTAAAATGGTCCGATTACGATGGTTGATACCTCTATCAATAGGTTTCGGGACCTGTAATTGATGTGACAATTTTCATTTTGATTGCTCGATTATTTCTAAACATTTCTTAGAAAATTCAATTTTATTGAAAATCAACTGTGCTATAGCCCACAAGTTTTTGGGCGGCAAAAATCTAAAATGGTCCGATTACGATGGTTGATACCTCTATCAATAGGTTTCGGGACCTGTAATTGCTGTGACAATTTTCATTTTGATTGCTCGATTATTTCTAAACATTTCATAGAAAATTCAATTTTATTGAAAATCAACTGTGCTATAGCCCACAAGTTTTTGGGCGGCAAAAATCTAAAATGGTCCGATTACGATGGTTGATACCTGTATCAATAGGTTTCGGGACCTGTAATTGCTGTGACAATTTTCATTTTGATTGCTCGATTATTTCTAAACATTTCTTAGAAAATTCAATTTTATTGAAAATCAACTGTGCTATAGCCCACAAGTTTTTGGGCGGCAAAAATCTAAAATGGTTCGATTACGATGGTTGATACCTCTATCAATAGGTTTCGGGACCTGTAATTGCTGTGACAATTTTCATTTTGATTGCTCGATTATTTCTAAACATTTCTTGGAAAATTCAATTTTATTGAAAATCAACTGTGCTATAGCCCACAAGTTTTTGGGCGGCAAAAATCTAAAATGGTTCGATTACGATGGTTGATACCTCTATCAATAGGTTTCGGGACCTGTAATTGATGTGACAATTTTCATTTTGATTGCTCGATTATTTCTAAACATTTCTTAGAAAATTCAATTTTATTGAAAATCAACTGTGCTATAGCCCACAAGTTTTTGGGCGGCAAAAATCTAAAATGGTCCGATTACGATGGTTGATACCTCTATCAATAGGTTTCGGGACCTGTAATTGCTGTGACAATTTTCATTTTGATTGCTCGATTATTTCTAAACATTTCTTAGAAAATTCAATTTTATTGAAAATCAACTGTGCTATAGCCCACAAGTTTTTGGGCGGCAAAAATCTAAAATGGTTCGATTACGATGGTTGATACCTCTATCAATAGGTTTCGGGACCTGTAATTGATGTGACAATTTTCATTTTGATTGCTCGATTATTTCTAAACATTTCTTAGAAAATTCAATTTTATTGAAAATCAACTGTGCTATAGCCCACAAGTTTTTGGGCGGCAAAAATCTAAAATGGTCCGATTACGATGGTTGATACCTCTATCAATAGGTTTCGGGACCTGTAATTGCTGTGACAATTTTCATTTTGATTGCTCGATTATTTCTAAACATTTCTTAGAAAATTCAATTTTATTGAAAATCAACTGTGCTATAGCCCACAAGTTTTTGGGCGGCAAAAATCTAAAATGGTCCGATTACGATGGTTGATACCTCTATCAATAGGTTTCGGGACCTGTAATTGATGTGACAATTTTCATTTTGATTGCTCGATTATTTCTAAACATTTCTTAGAAAATTCAATTTTATTGAAAATCAACTGTGCTATAGCCCACAAGTTTTTGGGCGGCAAAAATCTAAAATGGTCCGATTACGATGGTTGATACCTCTATCAATAGGTTTCGGGACCTGTAATTGCTGTGACAATTTTCATTTTGATTGCTCGATTATTTCTAAACATTTCATAGAAAATTCAATTTTATTGAAAATCAACTGTGCTATAGCCCACAAGTTTTTGGGCGGCAAAAATCTAAAATGGTCCGATTACGATGGTTGATACCTGTATCAATAGGTTTCGGGACCTGTAATTGCTGTGACAATTTTCATTTTGATTGCTCGATTATTTCTAAACATTTCTTAGAAAATTCAATTTTATTGAAAATCAACTGTGCTATAGCCCACAAGTTTTTGGGCGGCAAAAATCTAAAATGGTTCGATTACGATGGTTGATACCTCTATCAATAGGTTTCGGGACCTGTAATTGCTGTGACAATTTTCATTTTGATTGCTCGATTATTTCTAAACATTTCTTGGAAAATTCAATTTTATTGAAAATCAACTGTGCTATAGCCCACAAGTTTTTGGGCGGCAAAAATCTAAAATGGTTCGATTACGATGGTTGATACCTCTATCAATAGGTTTCGGGACCTGTAATTGCTGTGATAATTTTAATTTTGATTGCTCGATTATTTCTAAACATTTCTTAGAAAATTCAATTTTATTGAAAATCAACTGTGCTATAGCCCACAAGTTTTTGGGCGGCAAAAATCTAAAATGGTTCGATTACGATGGTTGATACCTCTATCAATAGGTTTCGGGACCTGTAATTGCTGTGACAATTTTCATTTTGATTGCTCCATTATTTCTCAACATTTCTTAGAAAATTCAATTTTATTGAAAATCAACTATGCTATAGCCCACAAGTTTTTGGGCGGCAAAAATCTAAAATGGTTCGATTACGATGGTTGATACCTCTATCAATAGGTTTCGGGACCTGTAATTGCTGTGATAATTTTCATTTTGATTGCTCGATTATTTCTAAACATTTCTTAGAAAATTCAATTTTATTGAAAATCAACTGTGCTATAGCCCACAAGTTTTTGGGCGGCAAAAATCGAAAATGGTCCGATTACGATGGTTGATACCTCTATCAATAGGTTTCGGGACCTGTAATTGCTGTGATAATTTTCATTTTGATTGCTCGATTATTTCTAAACATTTCTTAGAAAATTCAATTTTATTGAAAATCAACTGTGCTATAGCCCACAAGTTTTTGGGCGGCAAAAATCTAAAATGGTTCGATTACGATGGTTGATACCTCTATCAATAGGTTTCGGGACCTGTAATTGCTGTGACAATTTTCATTTTGATTGCTCGATTATTTCTAAACATTTCTTAGAAAATTCAATTTTATTGAAAATCAACTGTGCTATAGCCCACAAGTTTTTGGGCGGCAAAAATCTAAAATGGTCCGATTACGATGGTTGATACCTCTATCAATAGGTTTCGGGACCTGTAATTGCTGTGACAATTTTCATTTTGATTGCTCGATTATTTCTAAACATTTCTTAGAAAATTCAATTTTATTGAAAATCAACTGTGCTATAGCCCACAAGTTTTTGGGCGGCAAAAATCTAAAATGGTCCGATTACGATGGTTGATACCTCTATCAATAGGTTTCGGGACCTGTAATTGCTGTGACAATTTTCATTTTGATTGCTCGATTATTTCTAAACATTTCTTAGAAAATTCAATTTTATTGAAAATCAACTGTGCTATAGCCCACAAGTTTTTGGGCGGCAAAAATCTAAAATGGTTCGATTACGATGGTTGATACCTCTATCAATAGGTTTCGGGACCTGTAATTGCTGTGACAATTTTCATTTTGATTGCTCGATTATTTCTAAACATTTCTTAGAAAATTCAATTTTATTGAAAATCAACTGTGCTATAGCCCACAAGTTTTTGGGCGGCAAAAATCTAAAATGGTCCGATTACGATGGTTGATACCTCTATCAATAGGTTTCGGGACCTGTAATTGCTGTGACAATTTTCATTTTGATTGCTCGATTATTTCTAAACATTTCTTAGAAAATTCAATTTTATTGAAAATCAACTGTGCTATAGCCCACAAGTTTTTGGGCGGCAAAAATCTAAAATGGTCCGATTACGATGGTTGATACCTCTATCAATAGGTTTCGGGACCTGTAATTGCTGTGACAATTTTCATTTTGATTGCTCGATTATTTCTAAACATTTCTTAGAAAATTCAATTTTATTGAAAATCAACTGTGCTATAGCCCACAAGTTTTTGGGTGTCAAAAATCTAAAATGGTTCGATTACGATGGTTGATACCTCTATCAATAGGTTTCGGGACCTGTAATTACTGTGACAATTTTCATTTTGATTGCTCGATTATTTCTAAACATTTCTTAGAAAATTCAATTTTATTGAAAATCAACTGTGCTATAGCCCACAAGTTTTTGGGCGGCAAAAATCTAAAATGGTCCGATTACGATGGTTGATACCTCTATCAATAGGTTTCGGGACCTGTAATTGCTGTGACAATTTTCATTTTGATTGCTCGATTATTTCTAAACATTTCTTAGAAAATTCAATTTTATTGAAAATCAACTGTGCTATAGCCCACAAGTTTTTGGGCGGCAAAAATCTAAAATGGTTCGATTACGATGGTTGATACCTCTATCAATAGGTTTCGGGACCTGTAATTGCTGTGATAATTTTCATTTTGATTGCTCGATTATTTCTAAACATTTCTTAGAAAATTCAATTTTATTGAAAATCAACTGTGCTATAGCCCACAAGTTTTTGGGCGGCAAAAATCTAAAATGGTCTGATTACGATGGTTGATACCTCTATCAATAGGTTTCGGGACCTGTAATTGCTGTGACAATTTTCATTTTGATTGCTCGATTATTTCTAAACATTTCTTAGAAAATTCAATTTTATTGAAAATCAACTGTGCTATAGCCCACAAGTTTTTGGGCGGCAAAAATCTAAAATTGTCCGATTACGATGGTTGATACTTCTATCAATAGGTTTCGGGACCTGTAATTGCTGTGACAATTTTCATTTTGATTGCTCGATTATTTCTAAACATTTCTTAGAAAATTCAATTTTATTGAAAATCAACTGTGCTATAGCCCACAAGTTTTTGGGCGGCAAAAATCTAAAATGGTCCGATTACGATGGTTGATACCTCTATCAATAGGTTTCGGGACCTGTAATTGCTGTGACAATTTTCATTTTGATTGCTCGATTATTTCTAAACATTTCTTAGAAAATTCAATTTTATTGAAAATCAACTGTGCTATAGCCCACAAGTTTTTGGGCGGCAAAAATCTAAAATGGTCCGATTACGATGGTTGGTACCTCTATCAATAGGTTTCGGGACCTGTAATTGCTGTGGCAATTTTCATTTTGATTGCTCGATTATTTCTAAACATTTCTTAGAAAATTCAATTTTATTGAAAATCAACTGTGCTATAGCCCACAAGTTTTTGGGCGGCAAAAATCTAAAATGGTCCGATTACGATGGTTGATACCTGTATCAATAGGTTTCGGGACCTGTAATTGCTGTGACAATTTTCATTTTGATTGCTCGATTATTTCTAAACATTTCTTAGAAAATTCAATTTTATTGAAAATCAACTGTGCTATAGCCCACAAGTTTTTGGGCGGCAAAAATCTAAACTGGTTCGATTACGATGGTTGATACCTCTATCAATAGGTTTCGGGACCTGTAATTGCTGTGACAATTTTCATTTTGATTGCTCGATTATTTCTAAACATTTCTTAGAAAATTCAATTTTATTGAAAATCAATTGTGCTATAGCCCACAAGTTTTTGGGCGGCAAAAATCTAAAATGGTTCGATTACGATGGTTGATACCTCTATCAATAGGTTTCGGGACCTGTAATTGCTGTGATAATTTTCATTTTGATTGCTCGATTATTTCTAAACATTTCTTAGAAAATTCAATTTTATTGAAAATCAACTGTGCTATAGCCCACAAGTTTTTGGGCGGCAAAAATCTTAAATGGTTCGATTACGATGGTTGATACCTCTATCAATAGGTTTCGGGACCTGTAATTGCTGTGTCAATTTTCATTTTGATTGCTCGATTATTTCTAAACATTTCTTAGAAAATTCAATTTTATTGAAAATCAACTGTGCTATAGCCCACAAGTTTTTGGGCGCAAAAATCTAAAATGGTCCGATTACGATGGTTGATACCTCTATCAATAGGTTTCGGGACCTGTAATTGCTGTGACAATTTTCATTTTGATTGCTCGATTATTTCTAAACATTTCTTAGAAAATTCAATTTTATTGAAAATCAACTGTGCTATAGCCCACAAGTTTTTGGGCGGCAAAAATCTAAAATGGTCCGATTACGATGGTTGATACCTCTATCAATAGGTTTCGGGACCTGTAATTGCTGTGATAATTTTCATTTTGATTGCTCGATTATTTCTAAACATTTCTTAGAAAATTCAATTTTATTGAAAATCAACTGTGCTATAGCCCACAAGTTTTTGGG
Organism: Tipula vernalis; assembly: GCA_958295665.1. NCBI lineage: Eukaryota > Metazoa > Arthropoda > Insecta > Diptera > Tipulidae > Tipula > Tipula vernalis. The sequence continues at coordinate 39,884 of CATQIW010000084.1, read as the reverse complement.
CGGCAAAAATCTAAAATGGTTCGATTACGATGGTTGATACCTCTATCAATAGGTTTCGGGACCTGTAATTGCTGTGACAATTTTCATTTTGATTGCTCGATTATTTCTAAACATTTCTTAGAAAATTCAATTTTATTGAAAATCAACTGTGCTATAGCCCACAAGTTTTTGGGCGGCAAAAATCTAAAATGGTCCGATTACGATGGTTGATACCTCTATCAATAGGTTTCGGGACCTGTAATTGCTGTGTCAATTTTCATTTTGATTGCTCGATTATTTCTAAACATTTCTTAGAAAATTCAATTTTATTGAAAATCAACTGTGCTATAGCCCACAAGTTTTTGGGCAGCAAAAATCTAAAATGGTCCGATTACGATGGTTGATACCTCTATCAATAGGTTTCGGGACCTGTAATTGCTGTGACAATTTTCATTTTGATTGCTCGATTATTTCTAAACATTTCTTAGAAAATTCAATTTTATTGAAAATCAACTGTGCTATAGCCCACAAGTTTTTGGGCGGCAAAAATCTAAAATGGTTCGATTACGATGGTTGATACCTCTATCAATAGGTTTCGGGACCTGTAATTGCTGTGACAATTTTCATTTTGATTGCTCGATTATTTCTAAACATTTCTTAGAAAATTCAATTTTATTGAAAATCAACTGTGCTATAGCCCACAAGTTTTTGGGCGGCAAAAATCTAAAATGGTCCGATTACGATGGTTGATACCTCTATCAATAGGTTTCGGGACCTGTAATTGCTGTGACAATTTTCATTTTGATTGCTCGATTATTTCTAAACATTTCTTAGAAAATTCAATTTTATTGAAAATCAACTGTGCTATAGCCCACAAGTTTTTGGGCGGCAAAAATCTAAAATGGTCCGATTACGATGGTTGATACCTCTATCAATAGGTTTCGGGACCTGTAATTGCTGTGACAATTTTCATTTTGATTGCTCGATTATTTCTAAACATTTCTTAGAAAATTCAATTTTATTGAAAATCAACTGTGCTATAGCCCACAAGTTTTTGGGCGGCGAAAATCTAAAATGGTTCGATTACGATGGTTGATACCTTTATCAATAGGTTTCGGGACCTGTAATTGCTGTGATAATTTTCATTTTGATTGCTCGATTATTTCTAAACATTTCTTAGAAAATTCAATTTTATTGAAAATCAACTGTGCTATAGCCCACAAGTTTTTGGGCGGCAAAAATCTAAAATGGTCCGATTACGATGGTTGATACCTCTATCAATAGGTTTCGGGACCTGTAATTGCTGTGACAATTTTCATTTTGATTGCTCGATTATTTCTAAACATTTCTTAGAAAATTCAATTTTATTGAAAATCAACTGTGCTATAGCCCACAAGTTTTTGGGCGGCAAAAATCTAAAATGGTCCGATTACGATGGTTGATACCTCTATCAATAGGTTTCGGGACCTGTAATTGCTGTGTCAATTTTCATTTTGATTGCTCGATTATTTCTAAACATTTCTTAGAAAATTCAATTTTATTGAAAATCAACTGTGCTATAGCCCACAAGTTTTTGGGCAGCAAAAATCTAAAATGGTCCGATTACGATGGTTGATACCTCTATCAATAGGTTTCGGGACCTGTAATTGCTGTGACAATTTTCATTTTGATTGCTCGATTATTTCTAAACATTTCTTAGAAAATTCAATTTTATTGAAAATCAACTGTGCTATAGCCCACAAGTTTTTGGGCGGCAAAAATCTAAAATGGTCCGATTACGATGGTTGATACCTCTATCAATAGGTTTCGGGACCTGTAATTGCTGTGACAATTTTCATTTTGATTGCTCGATTATTTCTAAACATTTCTTAGAAAATTCAATTTTATTGAAAATCAACTGTGCTATAGCCCACAAGTTTTTGGGCGGCAAAAATCTAAAATGGTCCGATTACGATGGTTGATACCTCTATCAATAGGTTTCGGGACCTGTAATTGCTGTGACAATTTTCATTTTGATTGCTCGATTATTTCTAAACATTTCTTAGAAAATTCAATTTTATTGAAAATCAACTGTGCTATAGCCCACAAGTTTTTGGGCGGCGAAAATCTAAAATGGTTCGATTACGATGGTTGATACCTTTATCAATAGGTTTCGGGACCTGTAATTGCTGTGATAATTTTCATTTTGATTGCTCGATTATTTCTAAACATTTCTTAGAAAATTCAATTTTATTGAAAATCAACTGTGCTATAGCCCACAAGTTTTTGGGCGGCAAAAATCTAAAATGGTCCGATTACGATGGTTGATACCTCTATCAATAGGTTTCGGGACCTGTAATTGCTGTGACAATTTTCATTTTGATTGCTCGATTATTTCTAAACATTTCTTAGAAAATTCAATTTTATTGAAAATCAACTGTGCTATAGCCCACAAGTTTTTGGGCGGCGAAAATCTAAAATGGTTCGATTACGATGGTTGATACCTTTATCAATAGGTTTCGGGACCTGTAATTGCTGTGATAATTTTCATTTTGATTGCTCGATTATTTCTAAACATTTCTTAGAAAATTCAATTTTATTGAAAATCAACTGTGCTATAGCCCACAAGTTTTTGGGCGGCAAAAATCTAAAATGGTCCGATTACGATGGTTGATACCTCTATCAATAGGTTTCGGGACCTGTAATTGCTGTGTCAATTTTCATTTTGATTGCTCGATTATTTCTAAACATTTCTTAGAAAATTCAATTTTATTGAAAATCAACTGTGCTATAGCCCACAAGTTTTTGGGCAGCAAAAATCTAAAATGGTCCGATTACGATGGTTGATACCTCTATCAATAGGTTTCGGGACCTGTAATTGCTGTGACAATTTTCATTTTGATTGCTCGATTATTTCTAAACATTTCTTAGAAAATTCAATTTTATTGAAAATCAACTGTGCTATAGCCCACAAGTTTTTGGGCGGCAAAAATCTAAAATGGTTCGATTACGATGGTTGATACCTCTATCAATAGGTTTCGGGACCTGTAATTGCTGTGACAATTTTCATTTTGATTGCTCGATTATTTCTAAACATTTCTTAGAAAATTCAATTTTATTGAAAATCAACTGTGCTATAGCCCACAAGTTTTTGGGCGGCAAAAATCTAAAATGGTCCGATTACGATGGTTGATACCTCTATCAATAGGTTTCGGGACCTGTAATTGCTGTGACAATTTTCATTTTGATTGCTCGATTATTTCTAAACATTTCTTAGAAAATTCAATTTTATTGAAAATCAACTGTGCTATAGCCCACAAGTTTTTGGGCGGCAAAAATCTAAAATGGTCCGATTACGATGGTTGATACCTCTATCAATAGGTTTCGGGACCTGTAATTGCTGTGACAATTTTCATTTTGATTGCTCGATTATTTCTAAACATTTCTTAGAAAATTCAATTTTATTGAAAATCAACTGTGCTATAGCCCACAAGTTTTTGGGCGGCAAAAATCTAAAATGGTCCGATTACGATGGTTGATACCTCTATCAATAGGTTTCGGGACCTGTAATTGCTGTGACAATTTTCATTTTGATTGCTCGATTATTTCTAAACATTTCTTAGAAAATTCAATTTTATTGAAAATCAACTGTGCTATAGCCCACAAGTTTTTGGGCGGCGAAAATCTAAAATGGTTCGATTACGATGGTTGATACCTTTATCAATAGGTTTCGGGACCTGTAATTGCTGTGACAATTTTCATTTTGATTGCTCGATTATTTCTAAACATTTCTTAGAAAATTCAATTTTATTGAAAATCAACTGTGCTATAGCCCACAAGTTTTTGGGCGGCAAAAATCTAAAATGGTCCGATTACGATGGTTGATACCTCTATCAATAGGTTTCGGGACCTGTAATTGCTGTGTCAATTTTCATTTTGATTGCTCGATTATTTCTAAACATTTCTTAGAAAATTCAATTTTATTGAAAATCAACTGTGCTATAGCCCACAAGTTTTTGGGCAGCAAAAATCTAAAATGGTCCGATTACGATGGTTGATACCTCTATCAATAGGTTTCGGGACCTGTAATTGCTGTGACAATTTTCATTTTGATTGCTCGATTATTTCTAAACATTTCTTAGAAAATTCAATTTTATTGAAAATCAACTGTGCTATAGCCCACAAGTTTTTGGGCGGCAAAAATCTAAAATGGTTCGATTACGATGGTTGATACCTCTATCAATAGGTTTCGGGACCTGTAATTGCTGTGACAATTTTCATTTTGATTGCTCGATTATTTCTAAACATTTCTTAGAAAATTCAATTTTATTGAAAATCAACTGTGCTATAGCCCACAAGTTTTTGGGCGGCAAAAATCTAAAATGGTCCGATTACGATGGTTGATACCTCTATCAATAGGTTTCGGGACCTGTAATTGCTGTGACAATTTTCATTTTGATTGCTCGATTATTTCTAAACATTTCTTAGAAAATTCAATTTTATTGAAAATCAACTGTGCTATAGCCCACAAGTTTTTGGGCGGCAAAAATCTAAAATGGTCCGATTACGATGGTTGATACCTCTATCAATAGGTTTCGGGACCTGTAATTGCTGTGACAATTTTCATTTTGATTGCTCGATTATTTCTAAACATTTCTTAGAAAATTCAATTTTATTGAAAATCAACTGTGCTATAGCCCACAAGTTTTTGGGCGGCGAAAATCTAAAATGGTTCGATTACGATGGTTGATACCTTTATCAATAGGTTTCGGGACCTGTAATTGCTGTGATAATTTTCATTTTGATTGCTCGATTATTTCTAAACATTTCTTAGAAAATTCAATTTTATTGAAAATCAACTGTGCTATAGCCCACAAGTTTTTGGGCGGCAAAAATCTAAAATGGTCCGATTACGATGGTTGATACCTCTATCAATAGGTTTCGGGACCTGTAATTGCTGTGACAATTTTCATTTTGATTGCTCGATTATTTCTAAACATTTCTTAGAAAATTCAATTTTATTGAAAATCAACTGTGCTATAGCCCACAAGTTTTTGGGCGGCAAAAATCTAAAATGGTCCGATTACGATGGTTGATACCTCTATCAATAGGTTTCGGGACCTGTAATTGCTGTGTCAATTTTCATTTTGATTGCTCGATTATTTCTAAACATTTCTTAGAAAATTCAATTTTATTGAAAATCAACTGTGCTATAGCCCACAAGTTTTTGGGCAGCAAAAATCTAAAATGGTCCGATTACGATGGTTGATACCTCTATCAATAGGTTTCGGGACCTGTAATTGCTGTGACAATTTTCATTTTGATTGCTCGATTATTTCTAAACATTTCTTAGAAAATTCAATTTTATTGAAAATCAACTGTGCTATAGCCCACAAGTTTTTGGGCGGCAAAAATCTAAAATGGTCCGATTACGATGGTTGATACCTCTATCAATAGGTTTCGGGACCTGTAATTGCTGTGACAATTTTCATTTTGATTGCTCGATTATTTCTAAACATTTCTTAGAAAATTCAATTTTATTGAAAATCAACTGTGCTATAGCCCACAAGTTTTTGGGCGGCAAAAATCTAAAATGGTCCGATTACGATGGTTGATACCTCTATCAATAGGTTTCGGGACCTGTAATTGCTGTGACAATTTTCATTTTGATTGCTCGATTATTTCTAAACATTTCTTAGAAAATTCAATTTTATTGAAAATCAACTGTGCTATAGCCCACAAGTTTTTGGGCGGCGAAAATCTAAAATGGTTCGATTACGATGGTTGATACCTTTATCAATAGGTTTCGGGACCTGTAATTGCTGTGATAATTTTCATTTTGATTGCTCGATTATTTCTAAACATTTCTTAGAAAATTCAATTTTATTGAAAATCAACTGTGCTATAGCCCACAAGTTTTTGGGCGGCAAAAATCTAAAATGGTCCGATTACGATGGTTGATACCTCTATCAATGGGTTTCGGGACCTGTAATTGCTGTGACAATTTTCATTTTGATTGCTCGATTATTTCTAAACATTTCTTAGAAAATTCAATTTTATTGAAAATCAACTGTGCTATAGCCCACAAGTTTTTGGGCGGCGAAAATCTAAAATGGTTCGATTACGATGGTTGATACCTTTATCAATAGGTTTCGGGACCTGTAATTGCTGTGATAATTTTCATTTTGATTGCTCGATTATTTCTAAACATTTCTTAGAAAATTCAATTTTATTGAAAATCAACTGTGCTATAGCCCACAAGTTTTTGGGCGGCAAAAATCTAAAATGGTCCGATTACGATGGTTGATACCTCTATCAATAGGTTTCGGGACCTGTAATTGCTGTGACAATTTTCATTTTGATTGCTCGATTATTTCTAAACATTTCTTAGAAAATTCAATTTTATTGAAAATCAACTGTGCTATAGCCCACAAGTTTTTGGGCGGCAAAAATCTAAAATGGTCCGATTACGATGGTTGATACCTCTATCAATAGGTTTCGGGACCTGTAATTGCTGTGTCAATTTTCATTTTGATTGCTCGATTATTTCTAAACATTTCTTAGAAAATTCAATTTTATTGAAAATCAACTGTGCTATAGCCCACAAGTTTTTGGGCAGCAAAAATCTAAAATGGTCCGATTACGATGGTTGATACCTCTATCAATAGGTTTCGGGACCTGTAATTGCTGTGACAATTTTCATTTTGATTGCTCGATTATTTCTAAACATTTCTTAGAAAATTCAATTTTATTGAAAATCAACTGTGCTATAGCCCACAAGTTTTTGGGCGGCAAAAATCTAAAATGGTCCGATTACGATGGTTGATACCTCTATCAATAGGTTTCGGGACCTGTAATTGCTGTGACAATTTTCATTTTGATTGCTCGATTATTTCTAAACATTTCTTAGAAAATTCAATTTTATTGAAAATCAACTGTGCTATAGCCCACAAGTTTTTGGGCGGCAAAAATCTAAAATGGTCCGATTACGATGGTTGATACCTCTATCAATAGGTTTCGGGACCTGTAATTGCTGTGACAATTTTCATTTTGATTGCTCGATTATTTCTAAACATTTCTTAGAAAATTCAATTTTATTGAAAATCAACTGTGCTATAGCCCACAAGTTTTTGGGCGGCGAAAATCTAAAATGGTTCGATTACGATGGTTGATACCTTTATCAATAGGTTTCGGGACCTGTAATTGCTGTGATAATTTTCATTTTGATTGCTCGATTATTTCTAAACATTTCTTAGAAAATTCAATTTTATTGAAAATCAACTGTGCTATAGCCCACAAGTTTTTGGGCGGCAAAAATCTAAAATGGTCCGATTACGATGGTTGATACCTCTATCAATAGGTTTCGGGACCTGTAATTGCTGTGACAATTTTCATTTTGATTGCTCGATTATTTCTAAACATTTCTTAGAAAATTCAATTTTATTGAAAATCAATTGTGCTATAGCCCACAAGTTTTTGGGCGGCAAAAATCTAAAATGGTTCGATTACGATGGTTGATACCTCTATCAATAGGTTTCGGGACCTGTAATTGCTGTGATAATTTTCATTTTGATTGCTCGATTATTTCTAAACATTTCTTAGAAAATTCAATTTTATTGAAAATCAACTGTGCTATAGCCCACAAGTTTTTGGGCGGCAAAAATCTTAAATGGTTCGATTACGATGGTTGATACCTCTATCAATAGGTTTCGGGACCTGTAATTGCTGTGTCAATTTTCATTTTGATTGCTCGATTATTTCTAAACATTTCTTAGAAAATTCAATTTTATTGAAAATCAACTGTGCTATAGCCCACAAGTTTTTGGGCGCAAAAATCTAAAATGGTCCGATTACGATGGTTGATACCTCTATCAATAGGTTTCGGGACCTGTAATTGCTGTGACAATTTTCATTTTGATTGCTCGATTATTTCTAAACATTTCTTAGAAAATTCAATTTTATTGAAAATCAACTGTGCTATAGCCCACAAGTTTTTGGGCGGCAAAAATCTAAAATGGTCCGATTACGATGGTTGATACCTCTATCAATAGGTTTCGGGACCTGTAATTGCTGTGATAATTTTCATTTTGATTGCTCGATTATTTCTAAACATTTCTTAGAAAATTCAATTTTATTGAAAATCAACTGTGCTATAGCCCACAAGTTTTTGGGCGGCAAAAATCTAAAATGGTTCGATTACGATGGTTGATACCTCTATCAATAGGTTTCGGGACCTGTAATTGCTGTGACAATTTTCATTTTGATTGCTCGATTATTTCTAAACATTTCTTAGAAAATTCAATTTTATTGAAAATCAACTGTGCTATAGCCCACAAGTTTTTGGGCGGCAAAAATCTAAAATGGTCCGATTACGATGGTTGATACCTCTATCAATAGGTTTCGGGACCTGTAATTGCTGTGTCAATTTTCATTTTGATTGCTCGATTATTTCTAAACATTTCTTAGAAAATTCAATTTTATTGAAAATCAACTGTGCTATAGCCCACAAGTTTTTGGGCAGCAAAAATCTAAAATGGTCCGATTACGATGGTTGATACCTCTATCAATAGGTTTCGGGACCTGTAATTGCTGTGACAATTTTCATTTTGATTGCTCGATTATTTCTAAACATTTCTTAGAAAATTCAATTTTATTGAAAATCAACTGTGCTATAGCCCACAAGTTTTTGGGCGGCAAAAATCTAAAATGGTTCGATTACGATGGTTGATACCTCTATCAATAGGTTTCGGGACCTGTAATTGCTGTGACAATTTTCATTTTGATTGCTCGATTATTTCTAAACATTTCTTAGAAAATTCAATTTTATTGAAAATCAACTGTGCTATAGCCCACAAGTTTTTGGGCGGCAAAAATCTAAAATGGTCCGATTACGATGGTTGATACCTCTATCAATAGGTTTCGGGACCTGTAATTGCTGTGACAATTTTCATTTTGATTGCTCGATTATTTCTAAACATTTCTTAGAAAATTCAATTTTATTGAAAATCAACTGTGCTATAGCCCACAAGTTTTTGGGCGGCAAAAATCTAAAATGGTCCGATTACGATGGTTGATACCTCTATCAATAGGTTTCGGGACCTGTAATTGCTGTGACAATTTTCATTTTGATTGCTCGATTATTTCTAAACATTTCTTAGAAAATTCAATTTTATTGAAAATCAACTGTGCTATAGCCCACAAGTTTTTGGGCGGCGAAAATCTAAAATGGTTCGATTACGATGGTTGATACCTTTATCAATAGGTTTCGGGACCTGTAATTGCTGTGATAATTTTCATTTTGATTGCTCGATTATTTCTAAACATTTCTTAGAAAATTCAATTTTATTGAAAATCAACTGTGCTATAGCCCACAAGTTTTTGGGCGGCAAAAATCTAAAATGGTCCGATTACGATGGTTGATACCTCTATCAATAGGTTTCGGGACCTGTAATTGCTGTGACAATTTTCATTTTGATTGCTCGATTATTTCTAAACATTTCTTAGAAAATTCAATTTTATTGAAAATCAACTGTGCTATAGCCCACAAGTTTTTGGGCGGCAAAAATCTAAAATGGTCCGATTACGATGGTTGATACCTCTATCAATAGGTTTCGGGACCTGTAATTGCTGTGACAATTTTCATTTTGATTGCTCGATTATTTCTAAACATTTCTTAGAAAATTCAATTTTATTGAAAATCAACTGTGCTATAGCCCACAAGTTTTTGGGCGGCAAAAATCTAAAATGGTTCGATTGCGATGGTTGATACCTCTATCAATAGGTTTCGGGACCTGTAATTGCTGTGATAATTTTAATTTTGATTGCTCGATTATTTCTAAACATTTCTTAGAAAATTCAATTTTATTGAAAATCAACTGTGCTATAGCCCACAAGTTTTTGGGCGGCAAAAATCTAAAATGGTTCGATTACGATGGTTGATACCTCTATCAATAGGTTTCGGGACCTGTAATTGCTGTGACAATTTTCATTTTGATTGCTCGATTATTTCTAAACATTTCTTGGAAAATTCAATTTTATTGAAAATCAACTGTGCTATAGCCCACAAGTTTTTGGGTGGCAAAAATCTAAAATGGTTCTATTACGATGGTTGATACCTCTATCAATAGGTTTCGGGACCTGTAATTGCTGTGATAATTTTAATTTTGATTGCTCGATTATTTCTAAACATTTCTTAGAAAATTCAATTTTATTGAAAATCAACTGTGCTATAGCCCACAAGTTTTTGGGCGGCAAAAATCTAAAATGGTTCGATTACGATGGTTGATACCTCTATCAATAGGTTTCGGGACCTGTAATTGCTGTGACAATTTTCATTTTGATTGCTCCATTATTTCTCAACATTTCTTAGAAAATTCAATTTTATTGAAAATCAACTATGCTATAGCCCACAAGTTTTTGGGCGGCAAAAATCTAAAATGGTTCGATTACGATGGTTGATACCTATATCAATAGGTTTCGGGACCTGTAATTGCTGTGACAATTTTCATTTTGATTGCTCCATTATTTCTAAACATTTCTTAGAAAATTCAATTTTATTGAAAATCAACTGTGCTATAGCCCACAAGTTTTTGGGCGGCAAAAATCTAAAATGGTTCGATTACGATGGTTGATACCTCTATCAATAGGTTTCGGGACCTGTAATTGCTGTGATAATTTTCATTTTGATTGCTCCATTATTTCTAAACATTTCTTAGAAAATTCAATTTTATTGAAAATCAATTGTGCTATAGCCCACAAGTTTTTGGGCGGCAAAAATCTAAAATGGTCCGATTACGATGGTTGATACCTCTATCAATAGGTTTCGGGACCTGTAATTGCTGTGACAATTTTCATTTTGATTGCTCGATTATTTCTAAACATTTCTTAGAAAATTCAATTTTATTGAAAATCAACTGTGCTATAGCCCACAAGTTTTTGGGCGGCAAAAATCTAAAATGGTCCGATTACGATGGTTGATACCTCTATCAATAGGTTTCGGGACCTGTAATTGCTGTGACAATTTTCATTTTGGTTGCTCGATTATTTCTAAACATTTCTTAGAAAATTCAATTTTATTGAAAATCAACTGTGCTATAGCCCAGAAGTTTTTGGGCGGCAAAAATCTAAAATGGTCCGATTACGATGGTTGATACCTCTATCAATAGGTTTCGGGACCTGTAATTGCTGTGACAATTTTCATTTTGATTGCTCGATTATTTCTAAACATTTCTTAGAAAATTCAATTTTATTGAAAATCAACTGTGCTATAGCCCACAAGTTTTTGGGCGGCAAAAATCTAAAATGGTTCGATTACGATGGTTGATACCTCTATCAATAGGTTTCGGGACCTGTAATTGCTGTGACAATTTTCATTTTGATTGCTCGATTATTTCTAAACATTTCTTAGAAAATTCAATTTGATTGAAAATCAACTGTGCTATAGCCCACAAGTTTTTGGGCGGCAAAAATCTAAAATGGTCCGATTACGATGGTTGATACCTCTATCAATAGGTTTCGGGACCTGTAATTGCTGTGACAATTTTCATTTTGATTGCTCGATTATTTCTAAACATTTCTTAGAAAATTCAATTTGATTGAAAATCAACTGTGCTATAGCCCACAAGTTTTTGGGCGGCAAAAATCTAAAATGGTCCGATTACGATGGTTGATACCTCTATCAATAGGTTTCGGGACCTGTAATTGCTGTGACAATTTTCATTTTGATTGCTCGATTATTTCTAAACATTTCTTAGAAAATTCAATTTTATTGAAAATCAACTGTGCTATAGCCCAGAAGTTTTTGGGCGGCAAAAATCTAAAATGGTCCGATTACGATGGTTGATACCTCTATCAATAGGTTTCGGGACCTGTAATTGCTGTGACAATTTTCATTTTGATTGCTCGATTATTTCTAAACATTTCTTAGAAAATTCAATTTTATTGAAAATCAACTGTGCTATAGCCCACAAGTTTTTGGGCGGCAAAAATCTAAAATGGTCCGATTACGATGGTTGATACCTCTATCAATAGGTTTCGGGACCTGTAATTGCTGTGACAATTTTCATTTTGATTGCTCGATTATTTCTAAACATTTCTTAGAAAATTCAATTTTATTGAAAATCAACTGTGCTATAGCCCAGAAGTTTTTGGGCGGCAAAAATCTAAAATGGTCCGATTACGATGGTTGATACCTCTATCAATAGGTTTCGGGACCTGTAATTGCTGTGACAATTTTCATTTTGATTGCTCGATTATTTCTAAACATTTCTTAGAAAATTCAATTTTATTGAAAATCAACTGTGCTATAGCCCACAAGTTTTTGGGCGGCAAAAATGTAAAATGGTTCGATTACGATGGTTGATACCTCTATCAATAGGTTTCGGGACCTGTAATTGCTGTGACAATTTTCATTTTGATTGCTCGATTATTTCTAAACATTTCTTAGAAAATTCAATTTTATTGAAAATCAACTGTGCTATAGCCCACAAGTTTTTGGGCGGCAAAAATCTAAAATGGTTCGATTACGATGGTTGATACCTCTATCAATAGGTTTCGGGACCTGTAATTGCTGTGACAATTTTCATTTTGATTGCTCGATTATTTCTAAACATTTCTTAGAAAATTCAATTTTATTGAAAATCAACTGTGCTATAGCCCACAAGTTTTTGGGCGGCAAAAATCTAAAATGGTTCGATTACGATGGTTGATACCTCTATCAATAGGTTTCGGGACCTGTAATTGCTGTGACAATTTTCATTTTGATTGCTCGATTATTTCTAAACATTTCTTAGAAAATTCAATTTGATTGAAAATCAACTGTGCTATAGCCCACAAGTTTTTGGGCGGCAAAAATCTAAAATGGTCCGATTACGATGGTTGATACCTCTATCAATAGGTTTCGGGACCTGTAATTGCTGTGACAATTTTCATTTTGATTGCTCGATTATTTCTAAACATTTCTTAGAAAATTCAATTTGATTGAAAATCAACTGTGCTATAGCCCACAAGTTTTTGGGCGGCAAAAATCTAAAATGGTCCGATTACGATGGTTGATACCTCTATCAATAGGTTTCGGGACCTGTAATTGCTGTGACAATTTTCATTTTGATTGCTCGATTATTTCTAAACATTTCTTAGAAAATTCAATTTGATTGAAAATCAACTGTGCTATAGCCCAGAAGTTTTTGGGCGGCAAAAATCTAAAATGGTCCGATTACGATGGTTGATACCTCTATCAATAGGTTTCGGGACCTGTAATTGCTGTGACAATTTTCATTTTGATTGCTCGATTATTTCTAAACATTTCTTAGAAAATTCAATTTTATTGAAAATCAACTGTGCTATAGCCCAGAAGTTTTTGGGCGGCAAAAATCTAAAATGGTCCGATTACGATGGTTGATACCTCTATCAATAGGTTTCGGGACCTGTAATTGCTGTGACAATTTTCATTTTGATTGCTCGATTATTTCTAAACATTTCTTAGAAAATTCAATTTTATTGAAAATCAACTGTGCTATAGCCCACAAGTTTTTGGGCGGCAAAAATCTAAAATGGTTCGATTACGATGGTTGATACCTCTATCAATAGGTTTCGGGACCTGTAATTGCTGTGACAATTTTCATTTTGATTGCTCGATTATTTCTAAACATTTCTTAGAAAATTCAATTTTATTGAAAATCAACTGTGCTATAGCCCACAAGTTTTTGATTGGCAAAAATCTAAAATGGTTCGATTACGATGGTTGATACCTCTATCAATAGGTTTCGGGACCTGTAATTGCTGTGATAAATTTCATTTTGATTGCTCGATTATTTCTAAACATTTCTTAGAAAATTCAATTTTATTGAAAATCAACTGTGCTATAGCCCACAAGTTTTTGGGTGGCAAAAATCTAAAATGGTCCGATTACGATGGTTGATACCTCTATCAATAGGTTTCGGGACCTGTAATTGCTGTGACAATTTTCATTTTGATTGCTCGATTATTTCTAAACATTTCTTAGAAAATTCAATTTTATTGAAAATCAACTGTGCTATGCCCACAAGTTTTTGGGCGGCAAAAATCTAAAATGGTTCGATTACGATGGTTGATACCTCTATCAATAGGTTTCGGGACCTGTAATTGCTGTGACAATTTTCATTTTGATTGCTCGATTATTTCTAAACATTTCTTAGAAAATTCAATTTTATTGAAAATCAACTGTGCTATAGCCCACAAGTTTTTGGGCGGCAAAAATGTAAAATGGTCCGATTACGATGGTTGATACCTCTATCAATAGGTTTCGGGACCTGTAATTGCTGTGACAATTTTCATTTTGATTGCTCGATTATTTCTAAACATTTCTTAGAAAATTCAATTTTATTGAAAATCAACTGTGCTATAGCCCACAAGTTTTTGGGCGGCAAAAATCTAAAATGGTTCGATTACGATGGTTGATACCTCTATCAATAGGTTTCGGGACCTGTAATTGCTGTGATAATTTTCATTTTGATTGCTCGATTATTTCTAAACATTTCTTAGAAAATTCAATTTTATTGAAAATCAATTGTGCTATAGCCCACAAGTTTTTGGGCGGCAAAAATCTAAAATGGTCCGATTACGATGGTTGATACCTCTATCAATAGGTTTCGGGACCTGTAATTGCTGTGACAATTTTCATTTTGATTGCTCGATTATTTCTAAACATTTCTTAGAAAATTCAATTTTATTGAAAATCAACTGTGCTATAGCCCACAAGTTTTTGGGCGGCAAAAATCTAAAATGGTCCGATTACGATGGTTGATACCTCTATCAATAGGTTTCGGGACCTGTAATTGCTGTGATAATTTTCATTTTGATTGCTCGATTATTTCTAAACATTTCTTAGAAAATTCAATTTTATTGAAAATCAACTGTGCTATAGCCCACAAGTTTTTGGGTGGCAAAAATCTAAAATGGTCCGATTACGATGGTTGATACCTCTATCAATAGGTTTCGGGACCTGTAATTGCTGTGACAATTTTCATTTTGATTGCTCGATTATTTCTAAACATTTCTTAGAAAATTCAATTTTATTGAAAATCAACTGTGCTATAGCCCACAAGTTTTTGGGCGGCAAAAATCTAAAATGGTTCGATTACGATGGTTGATACCTCTATCAATAGGTTTCGGGACCTGTAATTGCTGTGACAATTTTCATTTTGATTGCTCGATTATTTCTAAACATTTCTTAGAAAATTCAATTTTATTGAAAATCAACTGTGCTATAGCCCACAAGTTTTTGGGCGGCAAAAATCTAAAATGGTTCGATTACGATGGTTGATACCTCTATCAATAGGTTTCGGGACCTGTAATTGCTGTGATAATTTTCATTTTGATTGCTCGATTATTTCTAAACATTTCTTAGAAAATTCAATTTTATTGAAAATCAATTGTGCTATAGCCCACAAGTTTTTGGGCGGCAAAAATCTAAAATGGTCCGATTACGATGGTTGATACCTCTATCAATAGGTTTCGGGACCTGTAATTGCTGTGACAATTTTCATTTTGATTGCTCGATTATTTCTAAACATTTCTTAGAAAATTCAATTTTATTGAAAATCAACTGTGCTATAGCCCACAAGTTTTTGGGTGGCAAAAATCTAAAATGGTTCGATTACGATGGTTGATACCTCTATCAATAGGTTTCGGGACCTGTAATTGCTGTGATAAATTTCATTTTGATTGCTCGATTATTTCTAAACATTTCTTAGAAAATTCAATTTTATTGAAAATCAACTGTGCTATAGCCCACAAGTTTTTGGGTGGCAAAAATCTAAAATGGTCCGATTACGATGGTTGATACCTCTATCAATAGGTTTCGGGACCTGTAATTGCTGTGACAATTTTCATTTTGATTGCTCGATTATTTCTAAACATTTCTTAGAAAATTCAATTTTATTGAAAATCAACTGTGCTATGCCCACAAGTTTTTGGGCGGCAAAAATCTAAAATGGTTCGATTACGATGGTTGATACCTCTATCAATAGGTTTCGGGACCTGTAATTGCTGTGACAATTTTCATTTTGATTGCTCGATTATTTCTAAACATTTCTTAGAAAATTCAATTTGATTGAAAATCAACTGTGCTATAGCCCACAAGTTTTTGGGCGGCAAAAATGTAAAATGGTCCGATTACGATGGTTGATACCTCTATCAATAGGTTTCGGGACCTGTAATTGCTGTGACAATTTTCATTTTGATTGCTCGATTATTTCTAAACATTTCTTAGAAAATTCAATTTTATTGAAAATCAACTGTGCTATAGCCCACAAGTTTTTGGGCGGCAAAAATCTAAAATGGTTCGATTACGATGGTTGATACCTCTATCAATAGGTTTCGGGACCTGTAATTGCTGTGATAATTTTCATTTTGATTGCTCGATTATTTCTAAACATTTCTTAGAAAATTCAATTTTATTGAAAATCAATTGTGCTATAGCCCACAAGTTTTTGGGCGGCAAAAATCTAAAATGGTCCGATTACGATGGTTGATACCTCTATCAATAGGTTTCGGGACCTGTAATTGCTGTGACAATTTTCATTTTGATTGATCGATTATTTCTAAACATTTCTTAGAAAATTCAATTTTATTGAAAATCAACTGTGCTATAGCCCACAAGTTTTTGGGTGGCAAAAATCTAAAATGGTTCGATTACGATGGTTGATACCTCTATCAATAGGTTTCGGGACCTGTAATTGCTGTGATAATTTTCATTTTGATTGCTCGATTATTTCTAAACATTTCTTAGAAAATTCAATTTTATTGAAAATCAACTGTGCTATAGCCCACAAGTTTTTGGGCGGCAAAAATCTAAAATGGTCCGATTACGATGGTTGATACCTCTATCAATAGGTTTCGGGACCTGTAATTGCTGTGATAATTTTCATTTTGATTGCTCGATTATTTCTAAACATTTCTTAGAAAATTCAATTTTATTGAAAATCAACTGTGCTATAGCCCACAAGTTTTTGGGCGGCAAAAATCTAAAATGGTCCGATTACGATGGTTGATACCTCTATCAATAGGTTTCGGGACCTGTAATTGCTGTGACAATTTTCATTTTGATTGCTCGATTATTTCTAAACATTTCTTAGAAAATTCAATTTTATTGAAAATCAACTGTGCTATAGCCCACAAGTTTTTGGGTGGCAAAAATCTAAAATGGTCCGATTACGATGGTTGATACCTCTATCAATAGGTTTCGGGACCTGTAATTGCTGTGACAATTTTCATTTTGATTGCTCGATTATTTCTAAACATTTCTTAGAAAATTCAATTTTATTGAAAATCAACTGTGCTATAGCCCACAAGTTTTTGGGCGGCAAAAATCTAAAATGGTTCGATTACGATGGTTGATACCTCTATCAATAGGTTTCGGGACCTGTAATTGCTGTGATAATTTTCATTTTGATTGCTCGATTATTTCTAAACATTTCTTAGAAAATTCAATTTTATTGAAAATCAACTGTGCTATAGCCCACAAGTTTTTGGGCGGCAAAAATCTAAAATGGTCCGATTACGATGGTTGATACCTCTATCAATAGGTTTCGGGACCTGTAATTGCTGTGATAATTTTCATTTTGATTGCTCGATTATTTCTAAACATTTCTTAGAAAATTCAATTTTATTGAAAATCAATTGTGCTATAGCCCACAAGTTTTTGGGCGGCAAAAATCTAAAATGGTCCGATTACGATGGTTGATACCTCTATCAATAGGTTTCGGGACCTGTAATTGCTGTGACAATTTTCATTTTGATTGCTCGATTATTTCTAAACATTTCTTAGAAAATTCAATTTTATTGAAAATCAACTGTGCTATAGCCCACAAGTTTTTGGGTGGCAAAAATCTAAAATGGTTCGATTACGATGGTTGATACCTCTATCAATAGGTTTCGGGACCTGTAATTGCTGTGATAAATTTCATTTTGATTGCTCGATTATTTCTAAACATTTCTTAGAAAATTCAATTTTATTGAAAATCAACTGTGCTATAGCCCACAAGTTTTTGGGTGGCAAAAATCTAAAATGGTCCGATTACGATGGTTGATACCTCTATCAATAGGTTTCGGGACCTGTAATTGCTGTGACAATTTTCATTTTGATTGCTCGATTATTTCTAAACATTTCTTAGAAAATTCAATTTTATTGAAAATCAACTGTGCTATGCCCACAAGTTTTTGGGCGGCAAAAATCTAAAATGGTTCGATTACGATGGTTGATACCTCTATCAATAGGTTTCGGGACCTGTAATTGCTGTGACAATTTTCATTTTGATTGCTCGATTATTTCTAAACATTTCTTAGAAAATTCAATTTTATTGAAAATCAACTGTGCTATAGCCCACAAGTTTTTGGGCGGCAAAAATGTAAAATGGTCCGATTACGATGGTTGATACCTCTATCAATAGGTTTCGGGACCTGTAATTGCTGTGACAATTTTCATTTTGATTGCTCGATTATTTCTAAACATTTCTTAGAAAATTCAATTTTATTGAAAATCAACTGTGCTATAGCCCACAAGTTTTTGGGCGGCAAAAATCTAAAATGGTTCGATTACGATGGTTGATACCTCTATCAATAGGTTTCGGGACCTGTAATTGCTGTGACAATTTTCATTTTGATTGCTCGATTATTTCTAAACATTTCTTAGAAAATTCAATTTTATTGAAAATCAACTGTGCTATAGCCCACAAGTTTTTGGGTGGCAAAAATCTAAAATGGTTCGATTACGATGGTTGATACCTCTATCAATAGGTTTCGGGACCTGTAATTGCTGTGATAAATTTCATTTTGATTGCTCGATTATTTCTAAACATTTCTTAGAAAATTCAATTTTATTGAAAATCAACTGTGCTATAGCCCACAAGTTTTTGGGTGGCAAAAATCTAAAATGGTCCGATTACGATGGTTGATACCTCTATCAATAGGTTTCGGGACCTGTAATTGCTGTGACAATTTTCATTTTGATTGCTCGATTATTTCTAAACATTTCTTAGAAAATTCAATTTTATTGAAAATCAACTGTGCTATGCCCACAAGTTTTTGGGCGGCAAAAATCTAAAATGGTTCGATTACGATGGTTGATACCTCTATCAATAGGTTTCGGGACCTGTAATTGCTGTGACAATTTTCATTTTGATTGCTCGATTATTTCTAAACATTTCTTAGAAAATTCAATTTTATTGAAAATCAACTGTGCTATAGCCCACAAGTTTTTGGGCGGCAAAAATGTAAAATGGTCCGATTACGATGGTTGATACCTCTATCAATAGGTTTCGGGACCTGTAATTGCTGTGACAATTTTCATTTTGATTGCTCGATTATTTCTAAACATTTCTTAGAAAATTCAATTTTATTGAAAATCAACTGTGCTATAGCCCACAAGTTTTTGGGCGGCAAAAATCTAAAATGGTTCGATTACGATGGTTGATACCTCTATCAATAGGTTTCGGGACCTGTAATTGCTGTGATAATTTTCATTTTGATTGCTCGATTATTTCTAAACATTTCTTAGAAAATTCAATTTTATTGAAAATCAATTGTGCTATAGCCCACAAGTTTTTGGGCGGCAAAAATCTAAAATGGTCCGATTACGATGGTTGATACCTCTATCAATAGGTTTCGGGACCTGTAATTGCTGTGACAATTTTCATTTTGATTGCTCGATTATTTCTAAACATTTCTTAGAAAATTCAATTTTATTGAAAATCAACTGTGCTATAGCCCACAAGTTTTTGGGCGGCAAAAATCTAAAATGGTCCGATTACGATGGTTGATACCTCTATCAATAGGTTTCGGGACCTGTAATTGCTGTGATAATTTTCATTTTGATTGCTCGATTATTTCTAAACATTTCTTAGAAAATTCAATTTTATTGAAAATCAACTGTGCTATAGCCCACAAGTTTTTGGGTGGCAAAAATCTAAAATGGTCCGATTACGATGGTTGATACCTCTATCAATAGGTTTCGGGACCTGTAATTGCTGTGACAATTTTCATTTTGATTGCTCGATTATTTCTAAACATTTCTTAGAAAATTCAATTTTATTGAAAATCAACTGTGCTATAGCCCACAAGTTTTTGGGCGGCAAAAATCTAAAATGGTTCGATTACGATGGTTGATACCTCTATCAATAGGTTTCGGGACCTGTAATTGCTGTGACAATTTTCATTTTGATTGCTCGATTATTTCTAAACATTTCTTAGAAAATTCAATTTTATTGAAAATCAACTGTGCTATAGCCCACAAGTTTTTGGGCGGCAAAAATCTAAAATGGTTCGATTACGATGGTTGATACCTCTATCAATAGGTTTCGGGACCTGTAATTGCTGTGATAATTTTCATTTTGATTGCTCGATTATTTCTAAACATTTCTTAGAAAATTCAATTTTATTGAAAATCAATTGTGCTATAGCCCACAAGTTTTTGGGCGGCAAAAATCTAAAATGGTCCGATTACGATGGTTGATACCTCTATCAATAGGTTTCGGGACCTGTAATTGCTGTGACAATTTTCATTTTGATTGCTCGATTATTTCTAAACATTTCTTAGAAAATTCAATTTTATTGAAAATCAACTGTGCTATAGCCCACAAGTTTTTGGGTGGCAAAAATCTAAAATGGTCCGATTACGATGGTTGATACCTCTATCAATAGGTTTCGGGACCTGTAATTGCTGTGACAATTTTCATTTTGATTGCTCGATTATTTCTAAACATTTCTTAGAAAATTCAATTTTATTGAAAATCAACTGTGCTATAGCCCACAAGTTTTTGGGTGGCAAAAATCTAAAATGGTTCGATTACGATGGTTGATACCTCTATCAATAGGTTTCGGGACCTGTAATTGCTGTGATAAATTTCATTTTGATTGCTCGATTATTTCTAAACATTTCTTAGAAAATTCAATTTTATTGAAAATCAACTGTGCTATAGCCCACAAGTTTTTGGGTGGCAAAAATCTAAAATGGTCCGATTACGATGGTTGATACCTCTATCAATAGGTTTCGGGACCTGTAATTGCTGTGACAATTTTCATTTTGATTGCTCGATTATTTCTAAACATTTCTTAGAAAATTCAATTTTATTGAAAATCAACTGTGCTATAGCCCACAAGTTTTTGGGTGGCAAAAATCTAAAATGGTCCGATTACGATGGTTGATACCTCTATCAATAGGTTTCGGGACCTGTAATTGCTGTGACAATTTTCATTTTGATTGCTCGATTATTTCTAAACATTTCTTAGAAAATTCAATTTTATTGAAAATCAACTGTGCTATAGCCCACAAGTTTTTGGGTGGCAAAAATCTAAAATGGTTCGATTACGATGGTTGATACCTCTATCAATAGGTTTCGGGACCTGTAATTGCTGTGATAAATTTCATTTTGATTGCTCGATTATTTCTAAACATTTCTTAGAAAATTCAATTTTATTGAAAATCAACTGTGCTATAGCCCACAAGTTTTTGGGTGGCAAAAATCTAAAATGGTCCGATTACGATGGTTGATACCTCTATCAATAGGTTTCGGGACCTGTAATTGCTGTGACAATTTTCATTTTGATTGCTCGATTATTTCTAAACATTTCTTAGAAAATTCAATTTTATTGAAAATCAACTGTGCTATGCCCACAAGTTTTTGGGCGGCAAAAATCTAAAATGGTTCGATTACGATGGTTGATACCTCTATCAATAGGTTTCGGGACCTGTAATTGCTGTGACAATTTTCATTTTGATTGCTCGATTATTTCTAAACATTTCTTAGAAAATTCAATTTTATTGAAAATCAACTGTGCTATAGCCCACAAGTTTTTGGGCGGCAAAAATCTAAAATGGTCCGATTACGATGGTTGATACCTCTATCAATAGGTTTCGGGACCTGTAATTGCTGTGACAATTTTCATTTTGATTGCTC
This sequence comes from Tipula vernalis, assembly GCA_958295665.1. NCBI lineage: Eukaryota > Metazoa > Arthropoda > Insecta > Diptera > Tipulidae > Tipula > Tipula vernalis. The sequence continues at coordinate 17,994 of CATQIW010000084.1, read as the reverse complement.
GATTATTTCTAAACATTTCTTAGAAAATTCAATTTTATTGAAAATCAACTGTGCTATAGCCCACAAGTTTTTGGGCGGCAAAAATCTAAAATGGTTCGATTACGATGGTTGATACCTCTATCAATAGGTTTCGGGACCTGTAATTGCTGTGATAATTTTCATTTTGATTGCTCGATTATTTCTAAACATTTCTTAGAAAATTCAATTTTATTGAAAATCAACTGTGCTATAGCCCACAAGTTTTTGGGCGGCAAAAATCTAAAATGGTTCGATTACGATGGTTGATACCTCTATCAATAGGTTTCGGGACCTGTAATTGCTGTGACAATTTTCATTTTGATTGCTCGATTATTTCTAAACATTTCTTAGAAAATTCAATTTTATTGAAAATCAACTGTGCTATAGCCCACAAGTTTTTGGGTGGCAAAAATCTAAAATGGTCCGATTACGATGGTTGATACCTCTATCAATAGGTTTCGGGACCTGTAATTGCTGTGACAATTTTCATTTTGATTGCTCGATTATTTCTAAACATTTCTTAGAAAATTCAATTTTATTGAAAATCAACTGTGCTATAGCCCACAAGTTTTTGGGTGGCAAAAATCTAAAATGGTCCGATTACGATGGTTGATACCTCTATCAATAGGTTTCGGGACCTGTAATTGCTGTGACAATTTTCATTTTGATTGCTCGATTATTTCTAAACATTTCTTAGAAAATTCAATTTTATTGAAAATCAACTGTGCTATGCCCACAAGTTTTTGGGCGGCAAAAATCTAAAATGGTTCGATTACGATGGTTGATACCTCTATCAATAGGTTTCGGGACCTGTAATTGCTGTGACAATTTTCATTTTGATTGCTCGATTATTTCTAAACATTTCTTAGAAAATTCAATTTTATTGAAAATCAACTGTGCTATAGCCCACAAGTTTTTGGGCGGCAAAAATGTAAAATGGTCCGATTACGATGGTTGATACCTCTATCAATAGGTTTCGGGACCTGTAATTGCTGTGACAATTTTCATTTTGATTGCTCGATTATTTCTAAACATTTCTTAGAAAATTCAATTTTATTGAAAATCAACTGTGCTATAGCCCACAAGTTTTTGGGCGGCAAAAATCTAAAATGGTTCGATTACGATGGTTGATACCTCTATCAATAGGTTTCGGGACCTGTAATTGCTGTGATAATTTTCATTTTGATTGCTCGATTATTTCTAAACATTTCTTAGAAAATTCAATTTTATTGAAAATCAATTGTGCTATAGCCCACAAGTTTTTGGGCGGCAAAAATCTAAAATGGTCCGATTACGATGGTTGATACCTCTATCAATAGGTTTCGGGACCTGTAATTGCTGTGACAATTTTCATTTTGATTGCTCGATTATTTCTAAACATTTCTTAGAAAATTCAATTTTATTGAAAATCAACTGTGCTATAGCCCACAAGTTTTTGGGCGGCAAAAATCTAAAATGGTCCGATTACGATGGTTGATACCTCTATCAATAGGTTTCGGGACCTGTAATTGCTGTGATAATTTTCATTTTGATTGCTCGATTATTTCTAAACATTTCTTAGAAAATTCAATTTTATTGAAAATCAACTGTGCTATAGCCCACAAGTTTTTGGGTGGCAAAAATCTAAAATGGTCCGATTACGATGGTTGATACCTCTATCAATAGGTTTCGGGACCTGTAATTGCTGTGACAATTTTCATTTTGATTGCTCGATTATTTCTAAACATTTCTTAGAAAATTCAATTTTATTGAAAATCAACTGTGCTATAGCCCACAAGTTTTTGGGCGGCAAAAATCTAAAATGGTTCGATTACGATGGTTGATACCTCTATCAATAGGTTTCGGGACCTGTAATTGCTGTGACAATTTTCATTTTGATTGCTCGATTATTTCTAAACATTTCTTAGAAAATTCAATTTTATTGAAAATCAACTGTGCTATAGCCCACAAGTTTTTGGGCGGCAAAAATCTAAAATGGTTCGATTACGATGGTTGATACCTCTATCAATAGGTTTCGGGACCTATAATTGCTGTGATAATTTTCATTTTGATTGCTCGATTATTTCTAAACATTTCTTAGAAAATTCAATTTTATTGAAAATCAATTGTGCTATAGCCCACAAGTTTTTGGGCGGCAAAAATCTAAAATGGTCCGATTACGATGGTTGATACCTCTATCAATAGGTCTCCGGACCTGTAATTGCTGTGACAATTTTCATTTTGATTGCTCGATTATTTCTAAACATTTCTTAGAAAATTCAATTTTATTGAAAATCAACTGTGCTATAGCCCACAAGTTTTTGGGTGGCAAAAATCTAAAATGGTCCGATTACGATGGTTGATACCTCTATCAATAGGTTTCGGGACCTGTAATTGCTGTGACAATTTTCATTTTGATTGCTCGATTATTTCTAAACATTTCTTAGAAAATTCAATTTTATTGAAAATCAACTGTGCTATAGCCCACAAGTTTTTGGGCGGCAAAAATGTAAAATGGTCCGATTACGATGGTTGATACCTCTATCAATAGGTTTCGGGACCTGTAATTGCTGTGACAATTTTCATTTTGATTGCTCGATTATTTCTAAACATTTCTTAGAAAATTCAATTTTATTGAAAATCAACTGTGCTATAGCCCACAAGTTTTTGGGTGGCAAAAATCTAAAATGGTTCGATTACGATGGTTGATACCTCTATCAATAGGTTTCGGGACCTGTAATTGCTGTGATAAATTTCATTTTGATTGCTCGATTATTTCTAAACATTTCTTAGAAAATTCAATTTTATTGAAAATCAACTGTGCTATAGCCCACAAGTTTTTGGGTGGCAAAAATCTAAAATGGTCCGATTACGATGGTTGATACCTCTATCAATAGGTTTCGGGACCTGTAATTGCTGTGACAATTTTCATTTTGATTGCTCGATTATTTCTAAACATTTCTTAGAAAATTCAATTTTATTGAAAATCAACTGTGCTATGCCCACAAGTTTTTGGGCGGCAAAAATCTAAAATGGTTCGATTACGATGGTTGATACCTCTATCAATAGGTTTCGGGACCTGTAATTGCTGTGACAATTTTCATTTTGATTGCTCGATTATTTCTAAACATTTCTTAGAAAATTCAATTTTATTGAAAATCAACTGTGCTATAGCCCACAAGTTTTTGGGCGGCAAAAATCTAAAATGGTCCGATTACGATGGTTGATACCTCTATCAATAGGTTTCGGGACCTGTAATTGCTGTGACAATTTTCATTTTGATTGCTCGATTATTTCTAAACATTTCTTAGAAAATTCAATTTTATTGAAAATCAACTGTGCTATAGCCCACAAGTTTTTGGGCGGCAAAAATCTAAAATGGTTCGATTACGATGGTTGATACCTCTATCAATAGGTTTCGGGACCTGTAATTGCTGTGATAATTTTCATTTTGATTGCTCGATTATTTCTAAACATTTCTTAGAAAATTCAATTTTATTGAAAATCAACTGTGCTATAGCCCACAAGTTTTTGGGCGGCAAAAATCTAAAATGGTTCGATTACGATGGTTGATACCTCTATCAATAGGTTTCGGGACCTGTAATTGCTGTGACAATTTTCATTTTGATTGCTCGATTATTTCTAAACATTTCTTAGAAAATTCAATTTTATTGAAAATCAACTGTGCTATAGCCCACAAGTTTTTGGGTGGCAAAAATCTAAAATGGTTCGATTACGATGGTTGATACCTCTATCAATAGGTTTCGGGACCTGTAATTGCTGTGATAAATTTCATTTTGATTGCTCGATTATTTCTAAACATTTCTTAGTAAATTCAATTTTATTGAAAATCAACTGTGCTATAGCCCACAAGTTTTTGGGTGGCAAAAATCTAAAATGGTCCGATTACGATGGTTGATACCTCTATCAATAGGTTTCGGGACCTGTAATTGCTGTGACAATTTTCATTTTGATTGCTCGATTATTTCTAAACATTTCTTAGAAAATTCAATTTTATTGAAAATCAACTGTGCTATGCCCACAAGTTTTTGGGCGGCAAAAATCTAAAATGGTTCGATTACGATGGTTGATACCTCTATCAATAGGTTTCGGGACCTGTAATTGCTGTGACAATTTTCATTTTGATTGCTCGATTATTTCTAAACATTTCTTAGAAAATTCAATTTTATTGAAAATCAACTGTGCTATAGCCCACAAGTTTTTGGGCGGCAAAAATGTAAAATGGTCCGATTACGATGGTTGATACCTCTATCAATAGGTTTCGGGACCTGTAATTGCTGTGACAATTTTCATTTTGATTGCTCGATTATTTCTAAACATTTCTTAGAAAATTCAATTTTATTGAAAATCAACTGTGCTATAGCCCACAAGTTTTTGGGCGGCAAAAATCTAAAATGGTTCGATTACGATGGTTGATACCTCTATCAATAGGTTTCGGGACCTGTAATTGCTGTGATAATTTTCATTTTGATTGCTCGATTATTTCTAAACATTTCTTAGAAAATTCAATTTTATTGAAAATCAATTGTGCTATAGCCCACAAGTTTTTGGGCGGCAAAAATCTAAAATGGTCCGATTACGATGGTTGATACCTCTATCAATAGGTTTCGGGACCTGTAATTGCTGTGACAATTTTCATTTTGATTGCTCGATTATTTCTAAACATTTCTTAGAAAATTCAATTTTATTGAAAATCAACTGTGCTATAGCCCACAAGTTTTTGGGCGGCAAAAATCTAAAATGGTCCGATTACGATGGTTGATACCTCTATCAATAGGTTTCGGGACCTGTAATTGCTGTGACAATTTTCATTTTGATTGCTCGATTATTTCTAAACATTTCTTAGAAAATTCAATTTTATTGAAAATCAACTGTGCTATAGCCCACAAGTTTTTGGGCGGCAAAAATCTAAAATGGTTCGATTACGATGGTTGATACCTCTATCAATAGGTTTCGGGACCTGTAATTGCTGTGACAATTTTCATTTTGATTGCTCGATTATTTCTAAACATTTCTTAGAAAATTCAATTTGATTGAAAATCAACTGTGCTATAGCCCACAAGTTTTTGGGTGGCAAAAATCTAAAATGGTCCGATTACGATGGTTGATACCTCTATCAATAGGTTTCGGGACCTGTAATTGCTGTGACAATTTTCATTTTGATTGCTCGATTATTTCTAAACATTTCTTAGAAAATTCAATTTTATTGAAAATCAACTGTGCTATAGCCCACAAGTTTTTGGGCGGCAAAAATCTAAAATGGTTCGATTACGATGGTTGATACCTCTATCAATAGGTTTCGGGACCTGTAATTGCTGTGACAATTTTCATTTTGATTGCTCGATTATTTCTAAACATTTCTTAGAAAATTCAATTTTATTGAAAATCAACTGTGCTATAGCCCACAAGTTTTTGGGCGGCAAAAATCTAAAATGGTTCGATTACGATGGTTGATACCTCTATCAATAGGTTTCGGGACCTGTAATTGCTGTGACAATTTTCATTTTGATTGCTCGATTATTTCTAAACATTTCTTAGAAAATTCAATTTTATTGAAAATCAACTGTGCTATAGCCCACAAGTTTTTGGGTGGCAAAAATCTAAAATGGTCCGATTACGATGGTTGATACCTCTATCAATAGGTTTCGGGACCTGTAATTGCTGTGACAATTTTCATTTTGATTGCTCGATTATTTCTAAACATTTCTTAGAAAATTCAATTTTATTGAAAATCAACTGTGCTATAGCCCACAAGTTTTTGGGCGGCAAAAATCTAAAATGGTTCGATTACGATGGTTGATACCTCTATCAATAGGTTTCGGGACCTGTAATTGCTGTGACAATTTTCATTTTGATTGCTCGATTATTTCTAAACATTTCTTAGAAAATTCAATTTTATTGAAAATCAACTGTGCTATAGCCCACAAGTTTTTGGGCGGCAAAAATCTAAAATGGTTCGATTACGATGGTTGATACCTCTATCAATAGGTTTCGGGACCTGTAATTGCTGTGATAATTTTCATTTTGATTGCTCGATTATTTCTAAACATTTCTTAGAAAATTCAATTTTATTGAAAATCAATTGTGCTATAGCCCACAAGTTTTTGGGCGGCAAAAATCTAAAATGGTCCGATTACGATGGTTGATACCTCTATCAATAGGTTTCGGGACCTGTAATTGCTGTGACAATTTTCATTTTGATTGCTCGATTATTTCTAAACATTTCTTAGAAAATTCAATTTTATTGAAAATCAACTGTGCTATAGCCCACAAGTTTTTGGGCGGCAAAAATCTAAAATGGTCCGATTACGATGGTTGATACCTCTATCAATAGGTTTCGGGACCTGTAATTGCTGTGACAATTTTCATTTTGATTGCTCGATTATTTCTAAACATTTCTTAGAAAATTCAATTTTATTGAAAATCAACTGTGCTATAGCCCACAAGTTTTTGGGCGGCAAAAATCTAAAATGGTTCGATTACGATGGTTGATACCTCTATCAATAGGTTTCGGGACCTGTAATTGCTGTGACAATTTTCATTTTGATTGCTCGATTATTTCTAAACATTTCTTAGAAAATTCAATTTTATTGAAAATCAACTGTGCTATAGCCCACAAGTTTTTGGGCGGCAAAAATCTAAAATGGTTCGATTACGATGGTTGATACCTCTATCAATAGGTTTCGGGACCTGTAATTGCTGTGATAATTTTCATTTTGATTGCTCGATTATTTCTAAACATTTCTTAGAAAATTCAATTTTATTGAAAATCAACTGTGCTATAGCCCACAAGTTTTTGGGCGGCAAAAATCTAAAATGGTTCGATTACGATGGTTGATACCTCTATCAATAGGTTTCGGGACCTGTAATTGCTGTGATAATTTTCATTTTGATTGCTCGATTATTTCTAAACATTTCTTAGAAAATTCAATTTTATTGAAAATCAACTGTGCTATAGCCCACAAGTTTTTGGGTGGCAAAAATCTAAAATGGTCCGATTACGATGGTTGATACCTCTATCAATAGGTTTCGGGACCTGTAATTGCTGTGACAATTTTCATTTTGATTGCTCGATTATTTCTAAACATTTCTTAGAAAATTCAATTTTATTGAAAATCAACTGTGCTATAGCCCACAAGTTTTTGGGCGGCAAAAATCTAAAATGGTTCGATTACGATGGTTGATACCTCTATCAATAGGTTTCGGGACCTGTAATTGCTGTGACAATTTTCATTTTGATTGCTCGATTATTTCTAAACATTTCTTAGAAAATTCAATTTTATTGAAAATCAACTGTGCTATAGCCCACAAGTTTTTGGGCGGCAAAAATCTAAAATGGTTCGATTACGATGGTTGATACCTCTATCAATAGGTTTCGGGACCTGTAATTGCTGTGATAATTTTCATTTTGATTGCTCGATTATTTCTAAACATTTCTTAGAAAATTCAATTTTATTGAAAATCAATTGTGTTATAGCCCACAAGTTTTTGGGCGGCAAAAATCTAAAATGCTCCGATTACGATGGTTGATACCTCTATCAATAGGTTTCGGGACCTGTAATTGCTGTGACAATTTTCATTTTGATTGCTCGATTATTTCTAAACATTTCTTAGAAAATTCAATTTTATTGAAAATCAACTGTGCTATAGCCCACAAGTTTTTGGGCGGCAAAAATCTAAAATGGTCCGATTACGATGGTTGATACCTCTATCAATAGGTTTCGGGACCTGTAATTGCTGTGACAATTTTCATTTTGATTGCTCGATTATTTCTAAACATTTCTTAGAAAATTCAATTTTATTGAAAATCAACTGTGCTATAGCCCACAAGTTTTTGGGCGGCAAAAATCTAAAATGGTTCGATTACGATGGTTGATACCTCTATCAATAGGTTTCGGGACCTGTAATTGCTGTGACAATTTTCATTTTGATTGCTCGATTATTTCTAAACATTTCTTAGAAAATTCAATTTGATTGAAAATCAACTGTGCTATAGCCCACAAGTTTTTGGGCGGCAAAAATCTAAAATGGTTCGATTACGATAATTGATACCTCTATCAATAGGTTTCGGGACCTGTAATTGCTGTGATAATTTTCATTTTGATTGCTCGATTATTTCTAAACATTTCTTAGAAAATTCAATTTTATTGAAAATCAACTGTGCTATAGCACACAAGTTTTTGGGCGGCAAAAATCTAAAATGGTCCGATTACGATGGTTGATACCTCTATCAATAGGTTTCGGGACCTGTAATTGCTGTGAAAATTTTCATTTTGATTGCTCGATTATTTCTAAACATTTCTTAGAAAATTCAATTTGATTGAAAATCAACTGTGCTATAGCCCACAAGTTTTTGGGCGGCAAAAATCTAAAATGGTCCGATTACGATGGTTGATACCTCTATCAATAGGTTTCGGGACCTGTAATTGCTGTGACAATTTTCATTTTGATTGCTCGATTATTTCTAAACATTTCTTAGAAAATTCAATTTTATTGAAAATCAATTGTGGTATAGCCCACAAGTTTTTGGGCGGCAAAAATCTAAAATGGTCCGATTACGATGGTTGATACCTCTATCAATAGGTTTCGGGACCTGTAATTGCTGTGACAATTTTCATTTTGATTGCTCGATTATTTCTAAACATTTCTTAGAAAATTCAATTTTATTGAAAATCAACTGTGCTATAGCCCACAAGTTTTTGGGTGTCAAAAATCTAAAATGGTTCGATTACGATGGTTGATACCTCTATCAATAGGTTTCGGGACCTGTAATTGCTGTGACAATTTTCATTTTGATTGCTCGATTATTTCTAAACATTTCTTAGAAAATTAAATTTTATTGAAAATCAACTGCGCTATAGCCCACAAGTTTTTGGGCGGCAAAAATATAAAATGGTCCGATTACGATGGTTGATACCTCTATCAATAGGTTTCGGGACCTGTAATTGCTGTGATAATTTTCATTTTGATTGCTCGATTATTTCTAAACATTTCTTAGAAAATTCAATTTTATTGAAAATCAACTGTGCTATAGCCCACAAGTTTTTGGGCGGCAAAAATCTAAAATGGTCCGATTACGATGGTTGATACCTCTATCAATAGGTTTCGGGACCTGTAATTGCTGTGACAATTTTCATTTTGATTGCTCGATTATTTCTAAACATTTCTTAGAAAATTCAATTTTATTGAAAATCAACTGTGCTATAGCCCACAAGTTTTTGGGCGGCAAAAATCTAAAATGGTCCGATTACGATGGTTGATACCTCTATCAATAGGTTTCGGGACCTGTAATTGCTGTGACAATTTTCATTTTGATTGCTCAATTATTTCTAAACATTTCTTAGAAAATTCAATTTGATTGAAAATCAACTGTGCTATAGCCCACAAGTTTTTGGGCGGCAAAAATCTAAAATGGTTCGATTACGATGGTTGATACCTCTATCAATAGGTTTCGGGACCTGTAATTGCTGTGATAATTTTAATTTTGATTGCTCGATTATTTCTAAACATTTCTTAGAAAATTCAATTTTATTGAAAATCAACTGTGCTATAGCCCACAAGTTTTTGGGCGGCAAAAATCTAAAATGGTCCGATTACGATGGTTGATACCTCTATCAATAGGTTTCGGGACCTGTAATTGCTGTGACAATTTTCATTTTGATTGCTCAATTATTTCTAAACATTTCTTAGAAAATTCAATTTGATTGAAAATCAACTGTGCTATAGCCCACAAGTTTTTGGGCGGCAAAAATCTAAAATGGTCCGATTACGATGGTTGATACCTCTATCAATAGGTTTCGGGACCTGTAATTGCTGTGACAATTTTCATTTTGATTGCTCGATTATTTCTAAACATTTCTTAGAAAATTCAATTTTATTGAAAATCAACTGTGCTATAGCCCACAAGTTTTTGGGCGGCAAAAATCTAAAATGGTCCGATTACGATGGTTGATACCTCTATCAATAGGTTTCGGGACCTGTAATTGCTGTGACAATTTTCATTTTGATTGCTCGATTATTTCTAAACATTTCTTAGAAAATTCAATTTTATTGAAAATCAACTGTGCTATAGCCCACAAGTTTTTGGGCGGCAAAAATCTAAAATGGTCCGATTACGATGGTTGATACCTCTATCAATAGGTTTCGGGACCTGTAATTGCTGTGACAATTTTCATTTTGATTGCTCGATTATTTCTAAACATTTCTTAGAAAATTCAATTTTATTGAAAATCAACTGTGCTATAGCCCACAAGTTTTTGGGCGGCAAAAATCTAAAATGGTTCGATTACGATGGTTGATACCTCTATCAATAGGTTTCGGGACCTGTAATTGCTGTGATAATTTTCATTTTGATTGCTCGATTATTTCTAAACATTTCTTAGAAAATTCAATTTTATTGAAAATCAACTGTGCTATAGCCCACAAGGGCGGCAAAAATCTAAAATGGTCCGATTACGATGGTTGATACCTCTATCAATAGGTTTCGGGACCTGTAATTCCTGTGACAATTTTCATTTTGATTGCTCGATTATTTCTAAACATTTCTTAGAAAATTCAATTTTATTGAAAATCAACTGTGCTATAGCCCACAAGTTTTTGGGCGGCAAAAATCTAAAATGGTTCGATTACGATGGTTGATACCTCTATCAATAGGTTTCGGGACCTGTAATTGCTGTGACAATTTTCATTTTGATTGCTCGATTATTTCTAAACATTTCTTAGAAAATTCAATTTTATTGAAAATCAACTGTGCTATAGCCCACAAGTTTTTGGGCGGCAAAAATCTAAAATGGTCCGATTCCGATGGTTGATACCTCTATCAATAGGTTTCGGGACCTGTAATTGCTGTGATAATTTTCATTTTGATTGCTCGATTATTTCTAAACATTTCTTAGAAAATTCAATTTTATTGAAAATCAACTGTGCTATAGCCCACAAGTTTTTGGGCGGCAAAAATCTAAAATGGTTCGATTACGATGGTTGATACCTCTATCAATAGGTTTCGGGACCTGTAATTGCTGTGACAATTTTCATTTTGATTGCTCGATTATTTCTAAACATTTCTTAGAAAATTCAATTTTATTGAAAATCAACTGTGCTATAGCCCACAAGTCCGATTACGATGGTTGATACCTCTATCAATAGGTTTCGGGACCTGTAATTGCTGTGACAATTTTCATAGAAAATTCAATTTTATTGAAAATCAACTGTGCTATAGCCCACAAGTTTTTGGGTGTCAAAAATCTAAAATGGTTCGATTACGATGGTTGATACCTCTATCAATAGGTTTCGGGACCTGTAATTGCTGTGACAATTTTCATTTTGATTGCTCGATTATTTCTAAACATTTCTTAGAAAATTCAATTTTATTGAAAATCAACTGTGCTATAGCCCACAAGTTTTTGGGCGGCAAAAATCTAAAATGGTTCGATTACGATGGTTGATACCTCTATCAATAGGTTTCGGGACCTGTAATTGCTGTGACAATTTTCATTTTGATTGCTCGATTATTTCTAAACATTTCTTAGAAAATTCAATTTGATTGAAAATCAACTGTGCTATAGCCCACAAGTTTTTGGGCGGCAAAAATCTAAAATGGTTCGATTACGATAATTGATACCTCTATCAATAGGTTTCGGGACCTGTAATTGCTGTGATAATTTTCATTTTGATTGCTCGATTATTTCTAAACATTTCTTAGAAAATTCAATTTTATTGAAAATCAACTGTGCTATAGCACACAAGTTTTTGGGCGGCAAAAATCTAAAATGGTCCGATTACGATGGTTGATACCTCTATCAATAGGTTTCGGGACCTGTAATTGCTGTGAAAATTTTCATTTTGATTGCTCGATTATTTCTAAACATTTCTTAGAAAATTCAATTTGATTGAAAATCAACTGTGCTATAGCCCACAAGTTTTTGGGCGGCAAAAATCTAAAATGGTCCGATTACGATGGTTGATACCTCTATCAATAGGTTTCGGGACCTGTAATTGCTGTGACAATTTTCATTTTGATTGCTCGATTATTTCTAAACATTTCTTAGAAAATTCAATTTTATTGAAAATCAACTGTGCTATAGCCCACAAGTTTTTGGGCGGCAAAAAATCTAAAATGGTCCGATTACGATGGTTGATACCTCTATCAATAGGTTTCGGGACCTGTAATTGCTGTGACAATTTTCATTTTGATTGCTCGATTATTTCTAAACATTTTCTTAGAAAATTCAATTTTATTGAAAATCAACTGTGCTATAGCCCACAAGTTTTTGGGTGTCAAAAATCTAAAATGGTTCGATTACGATGGTTGATACCTCTATCAATAGGTTTCGGGACCTGTAATTGCTGTGACAATTTTCATTTTGATTGCTCGATTATTTCTAAACATTTCTTAGAAAATTAAATTTTATTGAAAATCAACTGCGCTATAGCCCACAAGTTTTTGGGCGGCAAAAATATAAAATGGTCCGATTACGATGGTTGATACCTCTATCAATAGGTTTCGGGACCTGTAATTGCTGTGATAATTTTCATTTTGATTGCTCGATTATTTCTAAACATTTCTTAGAAAATTCAATTTTATTGAAAATCAACTGTGCTATAGCCCACAAGTTTTTGGGCGGCAAAAATCCAAAATGGTCCGATTACGATGGTTGATACCTCTATCAATAGGTTTCGGGACCTGTAATTGCTGTGACAATTTTCATTTTGATTGCTCAATTATTTCTAAACATTTCTTAGAAAATTCAATTTGATTGAAAATCAACTGTGCTATAGCCCACAAGTTTTTGGGCGGCAAAAATCTAAAATGGTTCGATTACGATGGTTGATACCTCTATCAATAGGTTTCGGGACCTGTAATTGCTGTGATAATTTAATTTTGATTGCTCGATTATTTCTAAACATTTCTTAGAAAATTCAATTTTATTGAAAATCAACTGTGCTATAGCCCACAAGTTTTTGGGCGGCAAAAATCTAAAATGGTCCGATTACGATGGTTGATACCTCTATCAATAGGTTTCGGGACCTGTAATTGCTGTGATAATTTTCATTTTGATTGCTCAATTATTTCTAAACATTTCTTAGAAAATTCAATTTTATTGAAAATCAACTGTGCTATAGCCCACAAGTTTTTGGGCGGCAAAAATCTAAAATGGTTCGATTACGATGGTTGATACCTCTATCAATAGGTTTCGGGACCTGTAATTGCTGTGATAATTTTAATTTTGATTGCTCGATTATTTCTAAACATTTCTTAGAAAATTCAATTTTATTGAAAATCAACTGTGCTATAGCCCACAAGTTTTTGGGCGGCAAAAATCTAAAATGGTCCGATTACGATGGTTGATACCTCTATCAATAGGTTTCGGGACCTGTAATTGCTGTGACAATTTTCATTTTGATTGCTCGATTATTTCTAAACATTTCTTAGAAAATTCAATTTTATTGAAAATCAACTGTGCTATAGCCCACAAGTTTTTGGGCGGCAAAAATGTAAAATGGTTCGATTACGATGGTTGATACCTCTATCAATAGGTTTCGGGACCTGTAATTGCTGTGACAATTTTCATTTTGATTGCTCGATTATTTCTAACATTTCTTAGAAAATTCAATTTTATTGAAAATCAACTGTGCTATAGCCCACAAGTTTTTGGGCGGCAAAAATCTAAAATGGTTCGATTACGATGGTTGATACCTCTATCAATAGGTTTCGGGACCTGTAATTGCTGTGACAATTTTCATTTTGATTGCTCGATTATTTCTAAACATTTCTTAGAAAATTCAATTTTATTGAAAATCAACTGTGCTATAGCCCACAAGTTTTTGGGCGGCAAAAATCTAAAATGGTTCGATTACGATGGTTGATACCTCTATCAATAGGTTTCGGGACCTGTAATTGCTGTGACAATTTTCATTTTGATTGCTCGATTATTTCTAAACATTTCTTAGAAAATTCAATTTGATTGAAAATCAACTGTGCTATAGCCCACAAGTTTTTGGGCGGCAAAAATCTAAAATGGTCCGATTACGATGGTTGATACCTCTATCAATAGGTTTCGGGACCTGTAATTGCTGTGACAATTTTCATTTTGATTGCTCGATTATTTCTAAACATTTCTTAGAAAATTCAATTTGATTGAAAATCAACTGTGCTATAGCCCAGAAGTTTTTGGGCGGCAAAAATCTAAAATGGTCCGATTACGATGGTTGATACCTCTATCAATAGGTTTCGGGACCTGTAATTGCTGTGACAATTTTCATTTTGATTGCTCGATTATTTCTAAACATTTCTTAGAAAATTCAATTTTATTGAAAATCAACTGTGCTATAGCCCAGAAGTTTTTGGGCGGCAAAAATCTAAAATGGTCCGATTACGATGGTTGATACCTCTATCAATAGGTTTCGGGACCTGTAATTGCTGTGACAATTTTCATTTTGATTGCTCGATTATTTCTAAACATTTCTTAGAAAATTCAATTTTATTGAAAATCAACTGTGCTATAGCCCACAAGTTTTTGGGTGGCAAAAATCTAAAATGGTTCGATTACGATGGTTGATACCTCTATCAATAGGTTTCGGGACCTGTAATTGCTGTGATAAATTTCATTTTGATTGCTCGATTATTTCTAAACATTTCTTAGAAAATTCAATTTTATTGAAAATCAACTGTGCTATAGCCCACAAGTTTTTGGGTGGCAAAAATCTAAAATGGTCCGATTACGATGGTTGATACCTCTATCAATAGGTTTCGGGACCTGTAATTGCTGTGACAATTTTCATTTTGATTGCTCGATTATTTCTAAACATTTCTTAGAAAATTCAATTTTATTGAAAATCAACTGTGCTATGCCCACAAGTTTTTGGGCGGCAAAAATCGAAAATGGTTCGATTACGATGGTTGATACCTCTATCAATAGGTTTCGGGACCTGTAATTGCTGTGACAATTTTCATTTTGATTGCTCGATTATTTCTAAACATTTCTTAGAAAATTCAATTTTATTGAAAATCAACTGTGCTATAGCCCACAAGTTTTTGGGCGGCAAAAATGTAAAATGGTCCGATTACGATGGTTGATACCTCTATCAATAGGTTTCGGGACCTGTAATTGCTGTGACAATTTTCATTTTGATTGCTCCATTATTTCTAAACATTTCTTAGAAAATTCAATTTTATTGAAAATCAACTGTGCTATAGCCCACAAGTTTTTTGGGCGGCAAAAATCTAAAATGGTTCGATTACGATGGTTGATACCTCTATCAATAGGTTTCGGGACCTGTAATTGCTGTGATAATTTTCATTTTGATTGCTCGATTATTTCTAAACATTTCTTAGAAAATTCAATTTTATTGAAAATCAATTGTGCTATAGCCCACAAGTTTTTGGGCGGCAAAAATCTAAAATGGTCCGATTACGATGGTTGATACCTCTATCAATAGGTTTCGGGACCTGTAATTGCTGTGACAATTTTCATTTTGATTGCTCGATTATTTCTAAACATTTCTTAGAAAATTCAATTTTATTGAAAATCAACTGTGCTATAGCCCACAAGTTTTTGGGCGGCAAAAATCTAAAATGGTCCGATTACGATGGTTGATACCTCTATCAATAGGTTTCGGGACCTGTAATTGCTGTGATAATTTTAATTTTGATTGCTCGATTATTTCTAAACATTTCTTAGAAAATTCAATTTTATTGAAAATCAACTGTGCTTATAGCCCACAAGTTTTTGGGCGGCAAAAATCTAAAATGGTTCGATTACGATGGTTGATACCTCTATCAATAGGTTTCGGGACCTGTAATTGCTGTGATAATTTTAATTTTGATTGCTCGATTATTTCTAAACATTTCTTAGAAAATTCAATTTTATTGAAAATCAACTGTGCTATAGCCCACAAGTTTTTGGGCGGCAAAAATCTAAAATGGTCCGATTACGATGGTTGATACCTCTATCAATAGGTTTCGGGACCTGTAATTGCTGTGACAATTTTCATTTTGATTGCTCCATTATTTCTAAACATTTCTTAGAAAATTCAATTTTATTGAAAATCAACTGTGCTATAGCCCACAAGTTTTTGGGCGGCAAAAATCTAAAATGGTCCGATTACGATGGTTGATACCTCTATCAATAGGTTTCGGGACCTGTAATTGCTTGTGACAATTTTCATTTTGATTGCTCGATTATTTCTAAACATTTCTTAGAAAATTCAATTTTATTGAAAATCAACTGTGCTATAGCCCACAAGTTTTTGGGTGGCAAAAATCTAAAATGGTTCGATTACGATGGTTGATACCTCTATCAATAGGTTTCGGGACCTGTAATTGCTGTGATAAATTTCATTTTGATTGCTCGATTATTTCTAAACATTTCTTAGAAAATTCAATTTTATTGAAAATCAACTGTGCTATAGCCCACAAGTTTTTGGGCGGCAAAAATCGAAAATGGTCCGATTACGATGGTTGATACCTCTATCAATAGGTTTCGGGACCTGTAATTGCTGTGACAATTTTCATTTTGATTGCTCGATTATTTCTAAACATTTCTTAGAAAATTCAATTTTATTGAAAATCAACTGTGCTATAGCCCACAAGTTTTTGGGCGGCAAAAATGTAAAATGGTCCGATTACGATGGTTGATACCTCTATCAATAGGTTTCGGGACCTGTAATTGCTGTGACAATTTTCATTTTGATTGCTCCATTATTTCTAAACATTTCTTAGAAAATTCAATTTTATTGAAAATCAACTGTGCTATAGCCCACAAGTTTTTGGGCGGCAAAAATCTAAAATGGTTCGATTACGATGGTTGATACCTCTATCAATAGGTTTCGGGACCTGTAATTGCTGTGATAATTTTCATTTTGATTGCTCGATTATTTCTAAACATTTCTTAGAAAATTCAATTTTATTGAAAATCAATTGTGCTATAGCCCAGAAGTTTTTGGGCGGCAAAAATCTAAAATGGTCCGATTACGATGGTTGATACCTCTATCAATAGGTTTCGGGACCTGTAATTGCTGTGACAATTTTCATTTTGATTGCTCGATTATTTCTAAACATTTCTTAGAAAATTCAATTTTATTGAAAATCAACTGTGCTATAGCCCACAAGTTTTTGGGCGGCAAAAATCTAAAATGGTCCGATTACGATGGTTGATACCTCTATCAATAGGTTTCGGGACCTGTAATTGCTGTGATAATTTTAATTTTGATTGCTCGATTATTTCTAAACATTTCTTAGAAAATTCAATTTTATTGAAAATCAACTGTGCTATAGCCCACAAGTTTTTGGGCGGCAAAAATCTAAAATGGTTCGATTACGATGGTTGATACCTCTATCAATAGGTTTCGGGACCTGTAATTGCTGTGATAATTTTCATTTTGATTGCTCGATTATTTCTAAACATTTCTTAGAAAATTCAATTTTATTGAAAATCAACTGTGCTATAGCCCACAAGTTTTTGGGCGGCAAAAATCTAAAATGGTCCGATTACGATGGTTGATACCTCTATCAATAGGTTTCGGGACCTGTAATTGCTGTGACAATTTTCATTTTGATTGCTCCATTATTTCTAAACATTTCTTAGAAAATTCAATTTTATTGAAAATCAACTGTGCTATAGCCCACAAGTTTTTGGGCGGCAAAAATCTAAAATGGTCCGATTACGATGGTTGATACCTCTATCAATAGGTTTCGGGACCTGTAATTGCTGTGACAATTTTCATTTTGATTGCTCGATTATTTCTAAACATTTCTTAGAAAATTAAATTTTATTGAAAATCAACTGCGCTATAGCCCACAAATTTTTGGGCGGCAAAAATATAAAATGGTCCGATTACGATGGTTGATACCTCTATCAATAGGTTTCGGGACCTGTAATTGCTGTGATAATTTTCATTTTGATTGCTCGATTATTTCTAAACATTTCTTAGAAAATTCAATTTTATTGAAAATCAACTGTGCTATAGCCCACAAGT